>WTSP01018799.1:15049-25547 GCA_025331215.1 Actenoides lindsayi | reverse complement strand
GGGTCTGATACAGCCCTGGAACAGGCTGCCCAGAGAGGTTGTGGAGCCTCCTTCTCTAGAGACTTTCAAGACCCACCTGGATCTGTTCCTCTGTGGTGTGCCCTGGGTGTGTCTGCATTGGCAGGGGGGTTGGACTCAATGATCTCTAGAAGTGCCTTCCAACCCCTACCATTCTATAATTCTAAGGTACTCAGAGTCACAGGAAATCATCACCTGCTGGGTTCCACAGCTGGAACATCCTCCTGGAACGAGGCCTAGTCTTCTTTCTAAAATAAGGCACAAACCTCATGTCAGGAGGATGATCCTCTTATGTGGTAATCTTAAATTTAGAGCATTTATCCAAAACCTCACAATGTGGGTTCATCCTCCTCCTCTGAACACATTCAACCTTCATTTTTAAAATCCCTTGATATCAAAGAAAATTGGGTCATTAACTTCTGTTAACCCTCATCTAAACTCACATATGACAAAAGCTAGGTACTAAAGTAATAAAATTTTGCTTTTTCCTCGGTTAATCATAATTACATCAATGGCCCTGAGCATTCAAAGCAGTGTTTCCCAAGATGATCAACAATTTGTATTTCAGAAAACTACTGAGAAGCAGTGCTATAAACTTCAGCAGTATATTTATTGGGTCCAAAACCAGGAAACTTACCCTTGATGGTCTGTTTATTTATTTATTTTCTCCATCACTGCCTCTCTCTCTCTCCCTTGCATGAATAATATATCAGTGCTTTTTTGGTCATTTGTTTGGGTTGGTTTTTTCGTTAACACCTAGAGAAAAATAGAGATGTTAATTTCTTACAGTGGCAGCTAAGACAAGCATGATTAAGCAGTTTACTTTCTAGGCATTGCTCACTGAATTCTTCAAGGAGTTCCTATGCAGCTGATGCAGTTGAGGGTCATGCTATTGATTTCTAGCTGACAGCAAACAGATGGACTGTCAGCAGAATTCTTCATACTTTTAGTAGGGTACATCATTAATGAAGTCAAATACCAGCTTATGTTTTCAGCTCCCTGGTATTAAAAAAGTGGTGCAGTATATTGTAAAAGTAGTTTATTTGATCCCATGTGTCATTCAAGGAAATCAGTTATGTGGAATCTGTGACATGGAAAAAAAATCAGCATTCTCCAGCAACGTATGTTAATTGTACTCTGTATTCTTCCTGACAAAATTCATTTTTCAACTGGTGAATAAGTGCTAAAATACTGCTTTGCATCTTCAGTAGTAGTAGTGTATCTCTGTATTTCCTGACATATGCCAATGTTAGGTGTCAAGTGATACAGAAAACCCTGGGACAGCTAGAAATGCCAATCAGTAAGTCTTTTTAGCTTTGTATCAACTTTTTTATTTTTTCCTACACCTAGGTCTATTCACTGGGAGACAGCATAAAATTGTAGTGAGTTGGTGGAATGTTGTGTGTAAAAATTCAGATTTTAAAACACCTGCCTATAATTTCACATACTTTGAATTCAAATGAAACAATAATAGTTAAAAGACTAAATCCCACTCAGTTTACTCTCACAAATGGTCCTACTGAAACTAAGCCAGCTGTGTAATATGTGGTCTCTTGTTTATTGTTTGTTTCCTAGAACTGAATTTCCCCAGGGCAGTGACCTGTGTGGTCAAGTTCACCAATACAAAAAGGTGCATTCCTTCATAAGCATTTAATACTCCTTTATGTGGCAAAACAATAAACTAGTCCAAAATCTGAAATAATGAAAGATGATTTTAGAATAAAAAATATAGCTTAATAACTGCTGTGATGCTTAATCATGAGAAGTATATATGTAAAGATACTGACAGCACTATGGACGGTATTCTTAAATGCTGTGTTACTGTTCACATAGTTTGTTGTTGTTTCGATATATTTTTCTATGTAATGTATTTTCTATGCATTTTTAAAAGAAATTTCTTCATATCCCTATAGTCATCTTTGTCAACTTTATAATTGCTTGATAGTTTTGTCAAGCAGAATGTTAGAAGGGTTTCTTGTGTGCTGTCACCTTTGATTACTGAAGTTTTCTATAGGCGAGATGGTGATGTCTGAAGGCTAAAGTGGTTGCACTCAAGAGTTTTATTTGAAAAGTTAATATTGTAGTAAATGACTGTAATTTAATAAAACTCAAAGTGTGTAGAAAATTATTGTTCCTAAGGTGTATTATTGGGGTTTTTTTTTGTTGGTTTTTTTTTTTTTTTTTTTTTGTGTTCACCTTTTGCTATTCTTTTATTCTTTCTCTCTCAATTACTATTGATGTTCAGGATGCCTTGTCAGATGATAGCTTTTTGTAAGATGTTCTGCAAGCTGAACACAAATAACATGACAGCTTGCAGGCTACTTGTTGTCATGGTGTTCTTACTTTGCTCTGGGCAATGCCATATAAAGAATATTACCACTCGACTCCTATTTGCATCGACCAAATATTTTAACATTAACACAATAATATCAGAATGGCAGGATGTTTATGACATTACCAGCACCAAGAAAGCAGAATAAAATTATGTTCTGTTTCCGCCTGCACATTTTCACCCACTCCCAGGCTCTGTGCTACTGTGGTTACAGAATTGTTGATTTCTGTGGAGGTAAGTTGATTTCAGGTTCTAAGCCCAATTATGAAATTTAATTTAAAAGGTCTTTCTGACTGCATTTGCAGGCATTCATTAAATGAGATGTATCACAGGGAATGTCACCCTATGTGCTACGCTTTGAACTGGCTTCCAACAATTTACTCTGAGGATGTCTTAATTTTAGAAGTTCTGTGCAACATCCACAGTTGAAAAAGCTCCAAGAAATTACAGCACTGACCAAGAGCAGGCGGAAAATATTTTGTACAAGAACATCACCAAAATTATGGCTCACAAAGATTTCCTACACCAGGAAATACTTCTCCATGCAAATAGTCTTCCTGCAGTTTAGGATTAACTTTGGTTTATTTTATCTTATTCACTTTGGAAATGTAGTAGCTTAAAGAGTAATAGGTTTCTGTAAGCAATAAGGTGTATTTTAAAGTGAAACTCTTTGAAGAGATTGATTTGTATACTTACATAAAATAACTGTAGCCACAGCTCTCACTATATATCTGGTCCAAGTTTCTAATAGATCATTTTGAATAAAACATCTTTCAGTGCTGTCATGCTAGTAGTTGGACATATGCAGCAGCCTGTGTGGATATCTCTGCTGTGTTCCTGTATGACCCTTCTGCACCTTTGGAAATCAACTCATGTTACTAACTGCAAATTTTTGTCTACAAAGCAGTGCCATCTGCAGCTTTCCTCTCTTTGTTTGTTTGTTTTTTCCCCCCAGCTTTCCTCCCTTTTTTCAATGAGAGAAGGAAGAGTAGGGAAAAAGTGAGGCCACTGCTAAATGAGGTGGGAGATATGGTAATAGAGGATGCAGAGATGGCAGAGCTGTTGAATGTCTTCTTTGCCTCAGTCTTTACTCCCAAACCAGCCCTTAGGCACTCCAGTCACTGGAAGTAAGAGAGCAGAACTGTAGAGAGGAAGACATTCCAGTAGTCAGTCAGGATTGGGTTAGAGATTACTTGGATAAACTGGAGGCCATCTCTGACCACATGGAAGAAAAGAAGGCCATCAGGAGTAGCCAACATGGATTTACCAAAGGGAAGTCCTGCTTGACTAATCTGATATCCTTCTACGAAGCCATGACCAAATGGGTAGATAAAGGGAAGGAAACCAGTGGATGTTGTTTACCTTGACTTCAGTAAGGCTTTTGATACTGTCTCCCATAACATCCTCCTAGAAAAACTCAAGAAATATGGCATAGACAATTGGTCTGTGAGGTGGATTAAAAACTGGCTCAACAACAGAGTTCAGAGGGTTGTGATCAGCAGCACAGAGTCAATCTGGAGGCCTATGGCCAGTGGTGTTCCCCAGGGATCACTACTGGCTCCAGTTTTGTTCAATATCTTCATCAACGACCTGGATGAGGGGAAAGTGTACCCTCAGCAAGTTTACTATGATATGAAACTGGGAGGGCTGGCTGATACACCAGAAGGCTGTGCTGCTATTCAACATGATCTAGACAGGCTGGAGAGCTGGGCGAAGGTGAACCTCATGAGGTTCAATAAGGACAAGTGTAGAGTCCTGCATCTGTGGAGGAGTAATACCAGGCACTGGTACAGGTTGGCGTCATCCTGCTGGAAAGAAGCACCACAGAGAAAGACCTTGGAGTCCTAGTGGATAGCAAGTTATCCATGGGAGAGCAATGTGCCCTTGTGGCCAGAAAGGCCAGTGGCATCCTGGGGTGCATTAAGAAAACTGTGTCCAGCAGGTGTAGGGAGGTTCTCCTCCCCCTCTACTCTGCCCTAGTCTGACCACATCTGGAACACTGTGTCGAGTTTTGGGCTCCCCAATTTAAGAGGGACAGGGATCTACTGGAAAGAGTCCAACAGAGAGCTACAAGGATGATTAAGGGACTTGAGCATCTCCCCTATGAAGAAAGACTGAGGGAACTGGGGATGTTTAGTCTTGAGAAGACTGAGAGGGGATCTTATTAATGTCTTTAAATATCTGAAGTGTGGGTGTCAAATGGAAGGGGCCTATCTCTTTTCTGTAGAGCCCAGCAATAGGGCAAGGAACAATGGGTATAAACTTGATCATAGAAGGTTCCACCTCAACATGAGGAGGAACTTCTTTACTGTGAGGGTGATGGAGTACTGAAATAGGCTGCCCAGAGAAGTTGTGGAGTCACCTTCTCTAGAGACTTTCAAAACCCATCTGGATGTGTCCCTGTGTGACATGCCATGGGTGATCCTGCTTTGGCAGCGGAGTTGGACTCAATGATCTCTAGGTGTCCCTTCCAACCCCTAACATTCTATGATTCTATGATTTGCGTGTAGTATGAATGTTTGGAAATATGAAGAATAGCATGAAGAGCCTTGCTGGAAGCCTTGAGGTTGTCAGGCAATATCTGCCTCAATACAGCAGACTTCATCCCAAAACCTAGAAAAATGCAATGCAGAAAGTGCTGTTGAGAAGGACCTTCAGAGATGGTCTGAACACTCTGAGCAGCTGGTGCGGTGGTCCCTCCAAAACAACAGTAAGAAGGTTGATTTCTCTGGCTGAGATATTTATGATGTAACACCTACTGCCTCTTTCCTCCTTTCATCCCAGCATCAGCATCCATTGCCCAGTATAACATTGTCAAAGAAGCAGCTCAGCATCTTGATACTTGTTCCTGTGTTTCCCTATATGCTTGGGAGAAAGACCTTGCAAATATCTGTACAACTGATGAATTGCTTTCCTTCAAAACTGCTGTCAGAAACAGTTTTGAACACGATGTGTACACAAACATAACCATAGGTATGCTGAGTAGAACTCAACTGTTGTGCTAGGAGAGGAGATGTTAACATATATACTAGCATACCATGCAACAAATAATAGCAGTTACTGCTACTATTATTTTTTTTTGAAACAGATTACCTTTCTAGACAAGACCTAAATGCCAAGAAAATAAAACCAGAGAATAAATATCCCATGGTCATGTCTCTTTATCTAGGTTAGGCTATGACAGCCTCTTAATTTTCCAGCAACCAGTCCTCAAAGTTAAGAAACCTACACAGTGCCAATGAGAACGAGTGTTGTGCTTCTGTGCTTCCTGCATTGACAAAAATTAAGGACAGACAAGACCACTACATCCTCCAGTGTAACATGAACAA
This sequence comes from Actenoides lindsayi, assembly GCA_025331215.1. NCBI lineage: Eukaryota > Metazoa > Chordata > Aves > Coraciiformes > Alcedinidae > Actenoides > Actenoides lindsayi. The sequence goes on along the minus strand of WTSP01018799.1, from coordinate 19,868 downwards.
GAGCATATATATACAGGGTTTAGACCTATTTTGATGGAAGCAAGTATTTAATTTTAAAAAATAAAAAAATAAAAATTCATTGGGTTTTCATTTCCTTTGAGGAAAAAAACAGAAGCAAAATACTTGGTATCAGTTTCAAACATGAGAAGTCTTTTAAAAGAGGAAATTAGAGAGGTGAAAGAGGGAGCTTAAAATGGAACAATTTTGGATTATCAGCAAGACAAAAAAGACAAACCTTTCAAACCAGCAAACAAAGCAATATACTAGTCAAGACCCCAAATCTCAGCTAGCATGGAAAGTTGCTGTGAAAAAATAGCTCTTGATTCTAAGGCATTTTTCAATTGGGAAAACCTGATCTGAACAGTGTAATAAGATCCAGGGGAGACACTGTGATGCTGAGAACCAGTGAAGAACTGGTGTAGATACATGTCAGAAATGTATTCTGCAGGTAGGTGGGGGCAATTCCTGATAACATTAACATGATTGCCTGAGGAAACTGAACTTACTAAATTTCACAGCTACATGGCTGCATTTCCATAGTAGAGAAGGGAAGAATTTAGAGGTAGCTGCATGCGAATTGTCCTGCTTTCCTCATGTATATTGTAGAAAAAGCTTTTTATGTATTTTTCAGTTCAGACTTGGTGACAGGCATCAAAGTCACTGTGGCTACAGGTGAGGCTTTAATGCTGAGACAGAGTGGAGGTAAACATAATGAACTGGGTTTGCAATTGACTTTACATGAAAACAAAAGTATATTATAGTTCCTGGGATTTGAAGGTTATATATTGTCTTTCACTACTTTGCAATCATTAAAGTATTCACAAAAAATATCTGCTTAAATAAAGAAGTTTGTGGGTTTTTTTCTTGTATTCTTTGTGGTTCTCCTATGTCACAATGGGGCACAATGGATTCATGTATGTCTAGTTATTTTTTGCACTCTTTCTCACTTTTCCTCGACAGCTTCTCTACCTGTTTATTTCAGTAGTATTTGTCCTTGTAGGAAGAAAGAAATGAAAGATTTAAGGATGTAATTTGCTTAAATTAAGTTGCACCAAAATAATTCCATTCCCAAAAATACTATTGATTACTTATCATGTTGCTATGAAGATGGAGAGCCGTTTTTTTTTTTTCTAAAGACCCATATTCCTAGAAACATAAAAGAAACTGGAAATTAATAAATAATGTATGCGCAACTTTCTTAAGTACAGCTTATGAACAGATCAATGGCCAGGAATAATCCATAATTGCATAGCATATTAAAAAATGAAAAGCAAATTTGATCAAGTTCTGTATTTTCCTTCATTTTCATTCATACTGTGTCTTCTTTTACTGCCAAGAATTGTCACATGTTTTGCTCTCACCAACCCTGCCCCACACACCTTTACAGTTATTAGTGTGCACATGACTGCACGCTGCTGATATAAAGAGAACCCAAATGTCTTTAAACAAGTCTTAGGTGAAGTGTATTTGCATATTGTCCCCTGCATCACCCACCATTATGGAAAGAGGATGCTTGTTTTCATTACATTTCACAAGAAAAAGAGCAGCTGGAAGTAATTTGATCATCTCACAGACTGCTGTAATATACTTGGCATGCAACTACTTACAGTGAGGCTGAGCAGCATTTTTGACTTGACCTGCAGAGAAGCCTTTGTATCTAAACTCTAAATCATGTCTTCAAAGAGAAGGTTCGTGAGTAAGAATTTTTGAACTAGGCCTATATCAAGAATTTTTTCTCTGAATATTGGCCTGATACTTCGGCTTACTTCAAAATGAGAGATAAATGAAAAACGTTTCTTGCTGAATATGATTTCTGGCAAATGGGAAAGATTAATCTCTGGAGCTCCACCAGAGAAGAATTTTGGTACAGCAGAACATACAGTGTTGTTCTAACGTAATCTGAAGTCTAGAAATGCACCTTTAAGAATCTGTATCCTTGAGCCAGCTTTTTAATGAGTATGGGTTGGAAAAGCAAGAGAATGAAACACTATTTAATTATGTTTTGGGCGGGGGTTTTTTTGTTGGTTTTTTTGGGTTTTTTAATATGGTATAATGTAAGATCAAGTGCTTATATTTTTTGACACTGAATTATATTATCTATAGTGTTGCAGCTCTACAGTCAACAGAAAATTAAATGGTTAGATTACTGGCTCTCTTCAATCTCTTTAACATAAGCAGATAAAGGAAGTAACTGGTTTTTATAGAGCCCCTAAGGACATGTTATTGTGGGTTAACCCTGGTAGGCAACTAAGCCCCACAGAGCTGCTCACTCGGGAAGTGAATTGGAAATACAAAAGTGAGAAGGCCTATGGGTTGAGATAAAGACAGTTTATATAGGCAGAGTAAAAGTTACGTGTGTAAGCAAGGCAAAGCAAGGAGCTAATTCAGTATGTCCCATCGGCAGGCAGATGTTCAGCCATTTCCAGCAAAGCAGGGCTTCATTGTGAATAACAGTTACTTGGGAAGACAAACACTGTAACTCCAACATGCACCCTTCCTCCAGCTTCTATTGCTAAGCAGAATGTCCTATGGTCTGGGATGTCCCTTTGGTCAGTTGGAGGCAGCTGTCCCAGCTGCATCCCCTCCCTAATTCTTGTGCACCCCCAGCCTACTCACTCATGGGGTGGTGTGAGACGAAGAAAAAGCCTTGACTCTGTTTAAGCACTGCTCAGCAACAGCTAAAACATGAGTGTGTTATCAAGGCTGTTTTAGTCACAACTCTGAAACACAGCACTGTATAAGGTACTGTGAAGAAAATTATATACCAGCCAAAACCGGTACACATATATAAAGCTTGAATTCAAAACCAGTTAAAAGATGAGAAAGTTCCCCGTGGTTACTTAAATGCTTTTAACAAAATCCTTTACTTAAAAGTAAAACTAAAGTCTAGTGCCATAACTTGGGACTGTCTAATTGGCAGAAGGCTCTTTATGAGAGGATATATTTGCAGTTCATTCATTTAGCAAAGATGTATAAAATACTTAAATACTTAAGCCTGTGATATCTAGAAGTTTTGAACATTTCATCTGGACAGCATTCATTAAGACTGAGTATTGTATTAAGTGCTAGGGCAAGTAATCTGTCAGGAAGAGGAAAGGGAAAAGAGCAGTGAAGAAAACCACTAATCACTGAGTCCTTTTCAACAGCCTGTTCTAATGGAAGAGCAATGGTACTATGATGCTGTTGTGACAGATCCGCAAGCCTCTTATCATGCTGCAACAGTACAGGTGACCGTAAACTGACCCGAAAACATTGATTTCCTGTAGTGCTAACCCAGTAAGCAAGTATCACCAAGCTGGCAGAAAATTACAAGAAATTAAGGACTTGGTCTGGACTGTAAAGGATGAGTTGAGAAGCATAATACAAGACTGATTTGAAATTACCTCTGAGTTGTGTCCATTACTAAAGAAGTCGGGAGGGTCCTTTGCTGAAACACAACCCTGGGATGAAATTTAAAAGATTTCCACAGAGTTATCAGAACAAGTTGAAGTCTGAACAACAACAACAAAACCAGCTGAGGATCCCACCAAAAGAGTTCTTGGTCAGCTTAACAGATGAAATAGGAAGCATCAGTTGAATGAACTGGGCTTTATTACCATGCTAGCAATATCTTTTATACTCTGTAGTTCTTGAGATCAATGAGTCTGGTTTACATTTTAAAAAATGAAACTAAAATAGATGATCTTTCTAGAAACTGCTTTATAGAATCTTACTTAAAAACTAAAGATAGATATTTTGCCTGGGAAGACGTTTCATTTGTGTTCAGAATTTCCAGAATCTGGCAGCTCTGAACATCCAATATCAGATATTCAAACAGCCAAGAGAAATGTGTGCAATTCAAGGTGTTTATTGTGCTAGATTTACTGTGCAAGCTCAGGATAATCTTTAAGAATGTGTGGTGTAGGACCTAGCTTTCTAAGATAGGAAGATCAAGAATAAACACCAGGACATTTTCATTTTTCCTGTTGTATAAAGAAGCTTCAAACCCTCAGATTAGTTTATTAATGGTAGTCTTTCTCTAGAATGGCAGGTAGAGAAGGCAGTATGTAACAGTCAGGTAATAGTAGAAATGCAAATGCAAATAATTCCAATAATTAATTATATCCACTTTCGTATGTTTTCTGTATTTCAATTTATTTCAGGTTTTCTAGCTTCAAGTCATAGACATTAGATTCCTCTATGCTTTCATCAAACAGATTAAAGAATCATGTTTGTGAAAATATTAATCATTTAATATGATGGATTCATTAAACATTTACTAAAAAGCTGCCTATACTAAACCAACTCACATTTCATTTAGTTCTTTGAAGCACTACATCTCTTCTAAAGCCTCCCAATCTTAGAGTTAAGTAACTATTGGTGATGACTAATCTTATATACTTTTCACAAAGCTCATCCTTGAGATTTCGCAGTGAGTCCAAATGATCACCAGAGCTACTCCTCTCAACATCTTCAAATATTTTCTAATTGTCTTTCATTCCCTAAAGAACTAAACATGTCTCTAAAGGTCATTTTCTTAATACAATCTCAGAGTAGGTCCATCGTTTTTGTGCTTACATAAGTCAGTTCATTTCCCATTCCTATGCACTTTGCCAAAACCATTTTAAAAATGCATCATCCTGTTCACTTAATTAAATTTCCACTGTATTTGTTTCCTCTATCTCTTCCTGAAATAAAAATCCATCGCATCTTTAACCTCTTCTTTAACAGCCTTACAAATTCACAATGCATCATAGCTGTGAGTGTGTCACGGTTTAGGGTCAGGGCAGCCCCTTAGACCTGTAACAGACGCTCTCTGTTAACCCCCCTCCCTCCCCAA
>WTSP01018798.1:10593-55924 GCA_025331215.1 Actenoides lindsayi | reverse complement strand
TGTATATATATATATTTACACACACAGTAATGAAACCAAGCACAACTAAAAGGTAAAGTCAGTCATATTTTCATACTATAAGCCTTATCTGGGAGGAAAAATCCAACAAAATAAACGCAAACAAAACTTACACTTGTTTTCCCAGCAGGATTTATTTAGACCACCTTATCTGTGTGTTTAGCCTCCCTGCAAAAATACCAGTTGCTCAACTAGGATGCATTTGTTTGAGACACTTGCTGTATGACATGATGGCTCGAAGGAATAGTAGTCACCACTGTGACCAGGAAACTTATGAAGCTACAGAAGCACATAGTAATAAGAGTATGCCAGGACAGAGCATGCCATCAGTTCTGAAGTAAATCAATTAACATGGAATAGGAGAAATAGATAGCCTCTGATAATGTATCATCAAGCCCACAGAGTTTTTGCACTAGGACAATCTACCAATTATTTCCTGGCAAATAAATGATTCCCTAGGATTTCTAAATTAGGGAAGGTTCTTGATCAGGGCTTGTCACACCCTTTTTCAGATGTATTTGGTATTTATGGAGACAAGATGCTGGACTACAGTCACCACTCATCTGCTTAAAACAGTTCCTACAATAAAAAGCAAGATGGGGAGTAAGCTTGTTAACATCAATCTTACCCAAAGTGCTAAGGGTATTATTAAACACATTTAGGTATTTTTCTATTCAGGTTCTGAACGCAAGTCCTTGGTGTTTTACTTATAAAAAAAAAGTAGTAAATCAGTCCTTTCATAAATTGAGGGGTTTTTACTAAATGAAAACATTTTAGCGCTATCATTTTTTTCTCCATCACCAGTACTACAGCTTTGCTGTTCTAAAAAAAACAAAATAAAAACCCAAATAAAAGGTTTAAGCATGTTATACCCTACAATAAAAAAAACCTAAAACTGTATTAGAGATTATTGTCAATATTCAATAAATGAAACCTCACTACAGCATTTCACCCACTATGCATTAATGAACTAAGATAACTTAAGATGTCAATTAAGGAAAAAAAGCAAATATTTTTGGTTTTACCATTTCAATTTTAATACAATTCGGAAAAAAAAAAAGTAAATGTTATGCATGGCAATGTTTATTAAACAATCACATTTCATTTAAGCAATAAAATGCAGCAGTCTGGAAAAGCTGCCAGAAACAATGTTTGGCTTCAGAAAAGGCAATTATGAAATTACTTCCAATAAAATGCAAATACTCTCTTGTCTGTTGATTAGTTGAATGCTTTTAGATGGGAAGGAATAAAAAGTGCAAATCAGCTGAACATTACTTTAAAAATTAAAGTCTTAGTGTCCTACAAGCAGTTACTGAAAGGCCTCACCTCAATCTTCATGATAAAGGACAGGATTTTCCAATTTCTATATAATTATAATTTACTGTAACATTTCAAACAATGTAACATTATTAATAAACCAAAATTAAATTTCAGAATATAACTGCAGTATTCTGCCTACCATGAGCACCTTTTTTTCCTTTTATCTTAAAAAAAAAAAAAAAGTCTAATTTGCTTGACATGAGATGGCACGAGATACATTCTCACTGCAAAACTGGAAACTTACATGGAACAATACAGTTGCAACCACTTATAAGAACATGTTCCAGCTTAAGGTAATTTAGAACTAAATAAACTACTTTTATATTGAAATCTAAAGATTCATACTGTGCTGAAAGTTTATCATCAGCAACAGAATACCAAAGTGACTCATCACAGAGCAGCTCAATGTTGATCTGCAGCTTAGCCTTTTGCAAAAAAGACTGCCCTTCTGCACATCATCTTTATCGGAGGGCTTGGGAAAAAATGGACGAAGGTTAATAGATAATATTTGACATATGGGGTTAATTTTAAGCATTTAGAAATGGATTCTTTTTATTTATTTATTTATTTTTAAATTCAACACAATGATTCAGTGACAGTTTGAAATAAATGCTGAGTATTTTTCTGGCTCCTAAAGCACTCAAGAATCACTTCATATACAGAGACAGTGAAAAACACTGTGATTATCATCTTATAAAGGCTTAAAGAATACACTAGCAATTTTCAATTTGTTCCTATAAAGATCTTTAAAGATATTGTGGAAACATGTTCTTATATGTGGGTGTTGCTGCTTGAAACTGAACAGTTTGTTGACATCTAGACAACCATTACAATTTTCCAAAAGCAAAGCAGCTTATAAGCATAATAAACAAATGGTCATTTTGCTAAAATTTAGACCTAATTTAGTAATTTGTAGAATGACACTTTCAAACTGTGCAACACAAAATAATGTAGGCAACAGTAACATACAGGTACACCATTTAATATTTATTATATGCATTTTATATACAATATTTTTCAACAGCTGTACTTTTGCTATGTGGTACAATCTTAAAAATTTGCTGATTCATAGTTTGTAAAACAGAAACCTTACAAAACTCATCAAAACTCGCAAACTGATCAGAAAAGTTTTGTGGAAGACTAGAAAAAATACTTTATTGTATTAATCATGCATTACACAAACAAAATCTTTAGTTACACCATAAACTGAAGCACATCTGAAAATAAAATAAAAGCAGGGAATAACTAGTCAAAACACAGCAGATTTATGAATCTTGAATCAACTACTTTTGTATTCTATTTGAAACGCAAATAAAAATAATTTTCACTCCAAAAGTTCTGAAACAAGATTGTTTTTTGGAATCAACTCCACTCCAGGTATTTAACCAGAAGAAAAAGAATTTCTTGGTTTGCAACCTTAGAATTATCAGATGTCCCATTTTTTCATCTATTTTAGACTGTTCAAAGAGTGCCATAATAGATACACAGGGCCCTTTAACACACTACATAAAAGGATATAAAGACCAACAAAAAGTGAAATAAATAACAATAGGCCATTAGCAAGATGGGTAATCCTTGATAAATAAACTCGTAAATACAGTAAGATGTACAAAATATCACATAGTGATAGGATGCCAAGATTAATTTTTTTTTTTTTTTTTTAAAGAGTTCATTCGGGGGTGATAACCCCTCTGTGTTTCATCTGAACACATTTTACAGTCCTTTATTTATGAAGACAGTTATGTGATGATGATGAATTAGCATCCTTATGCAAGGACTTAGCTGAGCTGTATTAGGCAAAAGAAGGGAAGAGTGTGGTTACACAGCAGCGGGTCAGTGAGATCTCTGTGTTTTAGGGTTCTATAATGCAGAAAAACATTATCAATACAATCTTGAGCACTGTTGTGACAGGCTAAATATATAAAAAGACTTATAAAAACTAGAATTTTATCCAAACATTTTGTGCAACTAATGCTAAAATATTTTAAGTTAAATTTCCTTTTTTTTTTTTTTTTTTTAAAGCAAAATAAAAGTTTAAAAGGGAAATCTGTGGCATTCAACTGATAAACAGAAGATTACTAAGAGATGAAAAGAAAGCTACTCTTGGAGCTCACTTCCCCCCACAAGAGCACCACATTCCTAACCCTAAGGCAGCACACAGAGTCCAAAATAAAAGTCTTTTGTAAGATCAGACTCCACGTTTGCTTAAAGACACCTAAAGAACAGACATACGCTCAGTTCAATCCAGTCAAGGCTACAAATACTGGTTTTCTTTTTTTTGTATTTCTCCCCACCCTCCCCAAATACAGTAATTACAGTTAAATGAATGAGCCTGACATTGTTCAAGATGTGGTGACTTTTCACCATCTTATACCTGCCCCACATAAGAGCCTTCACCCAGGCAGATCAGATGTAGTGTCTTATTGGTAACCTTATCATTGATGGCAGTGATGCATTCCCTCTTTTTTGTCCAAACAGACCTGCTGTTATGATGCAGGTTTGTTCTGCTATGTCACACAAATACTTTGGCAAGGGCATCAGCTCCTGCACTGGCAATATAAGCTTTTGATGGATGAAATGCTACATCGTAAATTGATTCATCCAGCTTTTTCCTATGAGCTGTTATTTCTTGCACACATGTCTTGCTGTCCAAATTCCATAACCTAATGGAACAATCATGGCCTGTTTAGAGGAGAAAAAAAAAAAAAAGAAAAAAGTTAGATTTGTCAGACACTTGAGTGCATCAAAAATGCAAAATTTATGGAGCATACAGAATAAGAAAAAATCCTTACTTCCAGACATTAAATAGATTCCATTAGGATCTACAGCTAGACTTGTGACAGCATCCAAGTGAGCAACCATAGAATGGATCATTTTACCTAAAACCAAAATAAACAGTGAGTTTCCTGTGAAGTACTGCTTCTTTTAAATATAACTTTCCCATTAAATGCAACATAGAATAACATGCTTTAAGATGCCAACAATATCCAAATGATACAATTTTATTAGAAATTCTTTAGATTAAACTGTAGATTCTTGTATAAGTATATGAGCAAATGACAAAACTCTCAAAAAGGCATTCCCATTATAAGGTCTGGCGTCTTTACTGGTAGCAATGGCAATGAAGAGCAATCCTGGTCACCAAGACTGGGTGAGAAGCTAAATTTTTAGTCCTTAAATGTCCTAATACCTGCCCCAGTCAGACAACATGGGGATGAAGCTTCATAAAAAGGGACTTACAGAGTCATACCATAGGTCCCTCTATCTCTGTCATTGCTAGGAGAGGCAATTAATGATGAACCAGGGAAGAAAATAACAAGGCAATTATAAGTAATACTTGCTCAGAATACTCTCCAGCTTCTAATAATTCACTGTTCAGTTATATCAGAGGTGCTGTCTCTGCATTCAACTACTCTTAATGCATTTCTTTTCAGTGACCTCCACTCCTGGACTCTTAACAACATCTTTCAGCATGTCATGATGCTTTTTGGAAAGAGTTCCAAAATGTTTAACTGCACATAAGAACAACCACCTTTCTGTTTTGAAACTGTCACCTGTTGGGGGTTATCAACTGAACCTTAATTCATGTATTGGAAAAGAGAGCAAATAAATCCCTATAAGACCATGACCAACATGTAGAAAGTCTATCATCTTTGCCAGTTGTCTGTCTTCCTGAACAACCTCATCCTATTTAGTTTCTAAAATGCTTCCTGAATAAGCTAAAAGCTACTGAATATCTCTGATGATAATTTTAACCATTCTCTGAAGCATTTTAATCTGGCTATATCCCTTTGGAGATAGGGGAGACCAGAGTAATACAAAACACTCATATGGATAGACCAAGAATTCTTACCAAAGTATTAACAATGACACTTTTTACTGTTTCTTCCTTTCTCCTGACATTCATTTTGCTGTTCTGACTGCTAAGCAATGAACTGACACATTGATCCAACCTCTTCTTGTAACTCTGAGGTTTTACTTCGAGAAAGAGCAGTCAGCCCAGTGATTATTTTATAATATAAAGTTTTTTTCCTTACATGCATCATTTCACTTTTATCCACATGGAATTTAATTTGCCTGCTCTTAAGTCTATTAAGATCTTCAGTTCTGCCTTGTCAGCTTTCATCTTTAATACCCTGAATTAATGAATGTCAGTAAACTATCAACATACTGTCCCCTGTCCAGATGACTCATATTATGTTGAACTACTGCTTATCCCTCCAGGCTGCTGCTGTCTCCAGGACCAGGTAATTTTTTATTTTACAAAATTACCATATACTTCCGCTTTGTATTTCCCGTCTTTGACCCAATTATTTGTTCACGCAAGACTTTTCTCCTTGTTCTACATCTTTGTTTCTTTTCAGTAATAAATGTTCATTTCAGGACAATCATTGCAACGCATTTAATGATCACAAGTCTAATACATACATCAATGGCAAGCGAGAAGGGGTGTGTATGCGTCTCTTTTTTTTTTTTTCCCTTTAAAACCAAAAAACACTAAGAATACCATTCCCTATTCAACCCAAATCAAACCCGCTTAAAACAGAGGGTTTGCACATGTGCTAACTTAAAGTCAATTTATGCAGATTTTTTTTATTTTTTCCTTTCAGCTTTCCTAGGATAAAATGAAGGAAATGACTGATAGTTTGAAGAACAGGAAGTTTATGTTCATTCTTACAATTATTCCAACTTTTCTGTCATGACAGACTGTGCAGATTTCCCCTATAAACTTCCTTCTCCTCTGTTTTTCCAGATTCTTTCCTGTTTTATAAACTTAATCAGCAAATGAACTATAACACAGGATTCCATTATTACAATGAGTTTAAGGTTATTTCTTGTCCTTATAGGTACTAAGCAATGTTCTTTACTACTAAGAGTTGAAAACCACAACTGATACGTGCTTAGAGTTAAAAGCACGCAAATGATGAAGACAGGAAGAAAACGGCAAACCTATTATAAAAATTAGAAAAGTGCAAACTCAAGAGGACCCTCTTGTCCCTCACAACCACCTCTGCCTAAACCAGATGTCACTGTTTCATAGAAAAGGTATGAAAGAGGTTTTGTCTTACAAATACTGTTAAGTTCTCTTTTGTGTAAAACTGCATCACTAGTAGGTTTTCTACAAATGGATTCTCACAATGTCCATCCAGATTTACTTTAAACACATTCATACATACAAATTAGGTTCCTTACCCGTTTTGTTGTCAAAAAATTTGATGTGTCTATCTTCATGTGCTGTAATAGTTACAGGAAGTGTGGGATGACTTACTACCTTGTTAATATGATTGTTTGATTGTACACCTGAAAATAAAAACATAAACTTTCCTTAAAGAAAGGGTTAAAGTTAAAACAAGAATATTTTAGCATACCTTAGCTTACTATATTAACTAGTATTACATAAATCACATTTTAGGAAGAGCACCAATGAATCTCCTAAAAAATAAATAACAGCTTCTTGCTTTACAGGATGGGGCTAAGCCAGATAGACTCTAGCCAATGTACTTTAAGGTTAAAGCTGTACATGTGGTTTATACACCTGAAAGATTCTTGAGAGAGATAGCAAACAAACCAAGTAAGTACTGCAGGGCAACACTAGTCAAGTAGAAACAAACTGTGGCATCTATAATATATGTTTAGCACACACCTCTTACACCTCCACATCAAGAAAGCTTGAAAAAACCCCCCCAGAACCCAAATAACCAAAGTCAACCCAAGTTAACAGGTTACGTTGGATATATTTGTGTCTTATTTCAACTTAAAGAAACAATGAATGGTTTGGATCTCTTTAGAAGTTTTTAGAATACTCTTAAAAACCCACTTTCTCATGCAAGTGTTTTAGGGCTTGTTCCCTTCATTTCTGTGCTTAATTTTTTGTTGATTCCATTTAAGATTCTCTCTCCAAACTAGGAAGGGTATTTTTCCAATTTGTGATGTTCTCTGTTCACTGACAATACTAGTTTTTGCACAAGCTACCTAGAATATAAATTTCACAGTTTTGTAACCTGTGTTCAAGTCTTTATATAACTTATTAAATATTTTAAGTACAATCACTAATTAAACTAGATTACTTGAAGGGGAGAAGCAAATTCTCCCCCTGCATTATTCTTTTAGATCTCATTTCATAGAAAGAAATGACCAGAAACTGGAGGTTTTCTTTATGGAACACTTTCCTAGGTTAAAAAAAAGAAGGCTCCTCTGTCTACATTTTCATCAGATACATACAGTTCTCATAGGGCTACATCTTTGTAGTAGCTCATTTGTAGCAATTGAATTTCAATAATGAAAAGTTGCACAGGAGAAAGTGTTTGATCACAAGCTGTGAAGAATTCTGCACTGAACTAATATTCTGCTTAATTCAGTTACTTCCTTATCTCAATATCCTCCAAGTCAAGGCTATATAATGAAAACAGTGTCTTAATATGCAGTTCAGACAAGTGAATCTTGAGAAACTTTAGCTTAGAGAACAAAGCCTGTTGCTTTCACTATCTCTCACTGCTTTCAAATCTTGCTAATCCACAACCTTCTCCATTACGTCTGTTCATCTAACCAACTTTCAAATTGCATGAAGCAACAGATGAGCAAAACTTTTTCATTTGCTTCATCATATAATAAAACTTGTATCAAAATACTTCATCCAAGATGAATACTTAATACAAAAGAGCTTTACTTACCGGATTCTAATTGTGATGAAAGCATTACCACTGACTGGGATGTTTCTAAATCATAGATGACTGTGCTGCCAGTATTAAAAGATGCTACCATATGAGCAGGGTCACAACCTATGAAGTCAACTGATGTAGGTATTCCACGCTCTAGAAAGACAGGAAAATGTCTTTAGAAAGAATGAAACATTTTTAGAACTCTCGACAGTTTAAACAGTTTGTTTCATACTCATTCTTCAAAGAAGAAATTTGCTCTCTTCTTTGAAGTAACGATACAGCATCGAGATTACTTTATTACAAGATCTTTTCACTTTAGTTTTGATAAATGGAGATAACGAGCCCAGACACATCATCAGCTGCCTCATAACAGATTTTCAGAAGCACTGCAAAAAACCTTACCTTTCTCTCCATTGTAAGTGCAAATACAGGGCATTTTTTCTGCTGGGTTCCATAATCTAATAGTGCCATCTGCTGAACAAGATAGTAAGTGATTCTTTACACCGCTGTAAGCAAGACCCCAGACTGCATCTGTGTGAGCGATTAATGTGCCAGCTAGAACGTTTGGCTCTGGGAAAAAAAAAACAAACAAACCAAAAGCAACAAAACTTCAGAAATGAAACCTTTTTAATGAGAAAACATTAAGTATTTGTTGTACCTCAATATAAATTCCACAGAAAATTGTCATATATATCACTAGCCCTTCCTATCTAAGCAACAGAGAGAATATTACACTGGAGGTAATTTTGCACAGCCACTGCTATCTTTCTTCAAACAACAACAGAAAAACCCTAAAAGAATCAACAAACAAAAAATCCCATCAAACCAAATCAACCGAAAAACAACCAACCAAACCAAAAAGCAAAAATATATTTTCCTTTTTGCAGAATGATACATGCTTGTCACCACCTCCTTCCTGAGACACTTGCTTCTTCCCTCCAAATTCACCATGCTTGGTGCTTGGTCACAGTCATCCCTCTGTACAAGGTGCAAAAACACCCCAAAAAAATCAGCTTTCCACTTAAATGCTGCTGCTTAATGCTGGTTTTACCCAGTGTACTCTGCTGACACAGAGGCATGCTCTAAAACTCTTAGGTGTCCTAATAATTAAACCAAGATTATTTCTGTTCTGGATCAAAAACCCACTTTCTTAATTTCTTCTCCCTGATATTTTATATTTGTCTTTATCATAGAGGAGTTTTTAATCTATTCTCTACCAGACTGAGTAGAGAAGTGAGTGAAAAAGACAAACGGAAAGAAATAAAGGCAGATAAATCACTAAAATTTAGTTTTGCAGAAAAGTAAAACAAGCTGGTCTCACAACCCAAAACCCTAACAAGTTTTTGGGAGGAAAAGCATCTGACTAAATCTCTCTCTCTAAAAAATAAATTTGTGACTTAAGTAGAGATAGTTCTCAGGCCCATGAAAATTGTACCAACAATACTATCTGCATGAACAAATTAGACTGCTTTCAGTAATTAGACTATATTGAGTACACTTTTATTAGAGGTACAATTTGAGCTATATACATATTGGTTTAAGGGATAAGGTGTAGCGGTCTTCCCAAATCAGTGAAAGACATCACTGCTTCCCATCCCTCTCCATCTCACTGACACAGATTACGCAGCCTGAGTGTTGCATTAGCTCACTCATTGCACTGACACAAGGGAAAGACGAAGAATTCTTGATCGTCCCATTCAAACATCAGTGAACAACAGAACTGCAGCCTTAGAATTACATTAAACACAAAATGCTGATCACCATCAATGGCAGGGGAGTGAGGGACATTTTTTCCAAGCAGTTATCAGCTTTTTGGTTTTAGAAACATCAGCTATGGGAACTGAGATGCAAGTCAGAAACAGGAGATACAGAATTTGAGTATGCTTATCTTTGTTTTCTGAGTTCTATCAGAAGAAATAATCACTCAAAAATTTGGAATTTTGGTTCAAGATAGTAAGCCTGTTTCTTAAAAAAAATAAAGTTACTATTATTTTTTTTCTTTACTGTTTACACTTCAGAAATTGCCAGTCTTCCTATTACAGTTCTATAAAGACCGCGTAGCCAGTGCAAGTGGGAATAATGTTTAACACACACAAAATGTTGAAAACATTTATTTGATAAATGGCAGTTACATTTCACAAAAACTCTAGAAAAACCAAAAAGCTCAGAAAATTCATGTTGAAGACAACAGTCATAGGTTATCTCTTAAAATGTACTTACCATAGGTATCATATGGATCCACATTAGGGCTTGGCATGTTCCACCACTGGATGGTTGCATCAATACCGCCACTGAAACACTGCTCTCCATTGGAACTAATTGCCAATGACAATACAGGTCCACTATGGGGAAACAGATAAAAAGTTTACTGAAACTGCCTATAGGATAGAACTGAAAATTGACTATCTACTTTCAAAATAAATTGGATTAGATTAAAGTAGTTAAAAAAATTCAAACTCCAAAGAAACAATGCTGTTAGATTTTTTTTTTGAAGTTTCAACAAGTGATAACCACCTCTATTAAAATATTCATAACAAATTAACTAAAACTATCTGAATTCAAGCAATTCAAAGAACACCACCTTATTTCTCAGAAGCAACAGTAACTACACCTATAAAGAGTGAGTTTTCACAGTGCATCTATACCAATCTAATAGCTACCTATGCTGAAAGAGGTGGCTGTAGCTCCCCTTCCTCCCCCAAAATTTTCTCATCCTGTTTCAGGAACTGACAGTAACCTACACCCCAGTAAACCGGTTCAGAAAAATGATCCTGGAACAAGTACTTTTTGGGCAAGGTTAGATTTTTACTGATTTAACTTCTTCAACCTGTTTGCTGTTATATGAGACAAGCACAAGCTGTAGCCCAAAGGAAGAAGCAGGTTTACCCTTTTGGACACATTACTAAGTCAGAATTAACTGCATTGTAAAACCATATCCTCAGAATTAGATGTCTGGTGATTTGACAGGCCATGCTCAGGATATAAGGAGTTTGCCAGTTTTTCAAGTGTAGATTAGCAAACTAGAATTATGTATTTGAAGACGGTGAAGACTATTGGTTGATTCCACCTATGTATTTGGCGAAGTGAAGAATGAAGCTGGGCAGAAAGGGAATGTTGCTTAGTCTGCCTAAGGGGAAAAATAGTATAATTACTTTGTTACCAGTCTCACTGGAAGTCACAAGGTGTGATCAGTTCTGTATTAAACCTTCCCCAAACCTTACCTTTTAGTTTTCAGTAACGAAAGCCCAAGTAATATCCTAAATTTTGCCCAAATTTAGACAGAGAAAGAAATATGAAAAAGAACTCAATTGGCCAATGAATTTCTCTATCACTCAAAAGAACACTTGTATTTAAACATAAGGACAAATTAGTCACCTAGTCCTAGGGAAGAGTGTTTTACTCTTTAGTTAATAAGCACAAAACCAATATAGTATGTTCTATCAAGTAAGTGGCTTAAGAGGAGTGTGATGATAGTATGTGTAGATTTCCTCATATAATCTACTAACTGCTTTTTTTTTTTTTTTTTCTTCAAGGCCAGCACAGGAAGTGTTATCCACATGCTTACCAAACAACTCTTGTGAAGCTCACTTACTAGCTGATTTGGAAATTGGATCTTTAGATATTTAATCTAAGTACACTCAAACTACTGTGACTGGCTATGGACTGTGCATTTTTGTCTCCACTTCTTATTGTGAAGCAGAATTCAAAATTAGCAACTGGGCAGTAATACAGCAATTAATGCAAAGTGAAAAATCACTAAGAGTTATACAAGTCACAGCTCAACATGGAAATTTTCCTAAAATTGCACAAACTAGTCTGATATAATAAGGAAAGATCTCTGTTGTGGCCGATGGTGACAGTGAGCTAACCTGAATTAAACAATCTGCTTTCCCAACATCTTGGGATAGACTGCAATCAGAAATGAGAATATCTGTTATGGTATTGTTATGAACCACTACCTGCATGCAAAGCTCTCAAACTTGAGATGGAAAAGGAGGAAGTCTGGGTTGACATGGCAAAAGAACGGACTGTAGCTGTCAGAAATTTACTCAGGTATTAATCAACTCTTTGATTACAACAATTATCTCTTAGATTTCCAAGTTCCCCCAGCCCTGGGAGACATATGTATGCATTAATACCCATGCCCTACCTATTGCTTGGCAATGAATTTTCTCTTATTCTTGCTCAAGCACCTTAAAAAAAAAAAAATCAGAACTCCCCAGTCACTTGCTTATCTCCTGATTTTTCACTCACTGAATCTACATTCAAGGTGGTTTTGCCGGTTGACTTTTTTCTCTGTCCTGATAATTATTATCTGTATTTTTAATTTGTCAGACCTGTACCTGAAGAAACTGGGTAAATTCTACCGTACTTATCTTCTTCACATATTATATACAAAATCCACAGTCCAAGATACGGGCATCACTCAGGTGATTTCATTATCATCATCTACAATGTCTTCTTTCCATTGCAACTAACCACATCTGTCACTTCCTGTTGTTGTGCAGCTCTTGACAGGGACTCGGAATTTATGTGTTTTTACAAAGTATAACAGACCTTGTCTACACGATGTAACAAGAAAACACATTTGTGGCTTTTACGCTGAAGTGTCAGACACTTACATGTGGGCCCTAAATGTGTAGATGGGTTCTACATCTAAAGAGGCACTCCTGAAAGAGAAAGGAAGAGTCATTACAATACATGAAATCTCTACTGAAGAACTCGGAAAACATTCCAGAGTTCAATGAATTTCAAAGGCACATAAACCACAATTGATGCTTCATAAAAACCCATATACTTGCTTTTTGGCAGGAACCGTTTTCTGCAAATTCCAAAGTTTTAGAGTGTGGTCCTCAGAGGCTGTAACCAGCACAGGCTCTACAGGATGAAAAGCTAATGACCGCACTCCGTCAAAATGACTGCGTAGCGTATACTTCGGGTTCCATGTCTTTCGGAAGGCATCTTTATTAGCTGGCAGCTTAAAAAAAAGAAAAGGAAGTGAGGGATTTTATATATTCTACATATTTTTAAACTCAAGAGATCTCCCTGTATTCTTGGAAAACACACTCTTTCGGATTCAGCTAATACATGTTTAACCAGAAGTCTGCATTTATCTACTGATCTGTCTATATGCATCTACAGCTCCCTCTCTTGCATGCAAGGTAGTTGGCAAATTTGTCTGTTGTAGTGATTTCTTTTGTCCAATACAATATAGAATACACAGACAAACTTTAATTTTCAAAAACTGGACTTAATCCTTTTGTGCAATGCTATTTTAATTCTTCTTCTTCCCTGAAAAAAGATAAAGGTTTTATTGCTTATCTTGTTGTCTGCACCCGAGGAAGAGATAACCACTGCCAAAAGCTCATTTATCACTTAAACACAACAGCAATGAGCTTCAGATGCCTAGTGAGTGATCTTCCTCAGATGAGTAATTTGACTGAGAATGACAGGAAACATACATAATTCTTGAATACTTCTACACATGAAGGTATGTACACAGAAATAGGTAAACAAAATTTCAATATACATTTCATGATTTTAAACCTAACATTACATAAAATATTTTTAAAGTATTTACTAAGTTTTAAATAGTATTTAGTATCTCATTAATATATGTGAAGCAATATATACAAACTTTACATTTATATACTGTGAACATCCAATTCATGCTCAACCTATAGACTGTTAGGCTAAAGAACAAAAGTAAAGCTGCTTAGTATAAATTCTAGGTAACTCAGAAAAGTTACCAGAAAACCTCAAACTCTTCTAGTGACTGCAAGAGCCTAATTTAGAGCTTTGAATACAAGTTATATTATGCAGAGATCAGACTCTGAGAAGATGAGATTCCAATTGTCCTAAGCCTCCACTATGAGGAGAAATACACGTGCAGGTACTTCTCTCTTCCCCTGAGTAATTATAAAAATAGTTTAGAAAACTGACTTTAGTCAGATGACTATAATTAGCAAACTAGGAATGAACTAATCCTATCTTCTGCCTTACTATCTGTTCATCATGCAATTCTTAAAGAATGTTTCTCAACTGTAGGCAAGAATCTTTCAGTATCCCAGGATACTTTCAGCAGCATTATTAAGAAATTAAAATCTCCCATAGCTAATAAAATCTTAGTACCTTGTATCTGTCCGGACTAAAAAATAAAACTCAGATCACAACATAACATAGATTGTAGTAAGTATTCTTGAGAATAGGACAGACATAGAATGGAATGGAACTGCAAAAACAATGTGATCTATATCACAACTATAGCTGCCTCGCTACTGAAATTACAACCACTGAGTTTTTTGTGTCTCATAATTACTATCAGTAAAATTGGAATAAAACTTAAAATAATCAACTGACAAATTGGGGAACTTAATTAGAAATTCTAAACTGTTTTAAAACAAATATTTTTCCTCATACACATTACTATTAAACCAAGCTTTTCTTAACTCTTTGATGAAGATACAGACAGGAGCTTTCAGAAGTTATTCAACCACATAAATACAGGACTATGTAAAAAAAACCACAACCAAACCAAACCCTACCCTTCAACTTCATGATTCCCAGCGGAATTTACTACTAGTAAAAAGTAGTAGTTAGGAACATCCAGTTCTGAATGTTTCAAACTTAACCTGCCTTAAATAAAGCACTGATAATTGAAGCTTTTGACAAACCTTTCTTTGAATCACAGACTTGCAGAATGCTAAGTGTTGGAAGGGACCTTGAAGGATCATCTAGTCCAATCCCCCTGCCAGAGCAGGACCACCTAGAGCAGGTCACATAGGAACACGTCCAGGCGGGTTTTAAATGTCTCCAGAGAAGGAGACTCCACAACCCTTCTGGGCAGCCTGTTCCATTGCTCCATGACCCTCACAGTGAAAAAGTTTTTCCTTATGTTTCTGCGGAACCTCTTATGCTCCAGCTTACATCCATTGCCCCATGTCCTGTCACCGGACATAACAGAGAAGAGCCTGGCTCCATCCTCCTGATACTCACCCTTTATGTATTTATAAAATTAATGAGGTCACCCCTCAGTCTCCTCTTCTCCAAGCTAGAGACCCAGCTCCCTCAGCCTTTCATCATAAGGGAGATGCTCCACTCCCTTAATCATCTCTGTGGCTCTGCACTGGACTCTTTCAAGAAGTTTCCTGTCCTTCTTGAACTGAGGCACCCAGAACTGGACACAATATTCCAGATGAGGTCTCACCAGGGCAGAGTAGAAGGGAAGGAGAACCTCCCTCAACCTACTAACCACACTCCTCCTAATACACCCCAGGATGCCATTGGACTTCTTGGCCACGAGGGCACATTGCTGGCTCATGGTCATCCTGCTGCCCACCAGGACCCCCAGGTCCTTTTCCCCCATGCTACTCTCTAACAAGTCTACAAGTCTCTAACAATCCCCAACCTATACTGGTACCTGGGGTTATTCTTTCCCAGATGCAAGACTCTACACTTGCCCTTGTCATATTTCATTTGATTTCTCCCTGCCCAACTCTCCAGCCTGTCCAGGTCTCGCTGAATGGCAGCACAGCCTGCTGGTGTGTCAGCCACTCCTCCCAGTTTTGTATCTTCAGCAAACTTGCTGACAGTGCACTCTGTTCCCTCATCCAGGTCACTGATGAATGTATTGAACAGTCCTGGGCTCAGAACCAACACCTGAGGGACTCCACTAGATAGAGGCCTCCAACTAGACTCTGCCCCATTGACCACAACTCTCTGACTTCTTTCCTGCAATCAGTTCACAATCCACCTCACAACCACTTGTTCATAGATTTACTTGAAATCTTAAAAAAAAGTGATAATTTTCTAAACAACTGCATATGAACCTCAAGTCAGATATATTTTACACAATTACACAAGAGATACAGCTAGACAGAATGCAAAATCCTGATAAAGCTAAGATGCAAAAAGATGAAATTGAACTCTGATAGTAAGTTATCTGACTTCCCAGAAGCATTATGTCATTTGAAATGAAACAGAGAAACTGAAAATCAATCATTACTGTGAATAGGACAATATATTATACAAATTTAAAAAGTACTCCAAATATTTTAAAAAGCTCAAATTTATTTTTATAATAAAATAAAATAGTCTAGAAATAGAAGAATAATTAACATTTTTATTTGTTATTCTGGAAATAGAACCATGTAACACAACATCCTGCAGTAACAGAGAAATATAAGTATTAGCTGTTAGTTCACTACAGCAATTAATACTCCAATCAGTTACAAATATTGAAGGACAACTATGATTTAAAAAGATGTGTGTAGTCACACACAAGTATTTTCAGATTCTGCAAAAAGCTAAAACCAACTTATTTCTTCACTCTGCAGATTCTAAGATTTTAATAATATCCCTAATAATGATTTCCAGTACAAGCACCATTAATCTAACCTGAAAAGCCATAGAAGCAGAGGTACCTTAACAACAATAACAAAAACAAATAAAAAACAACAACAAACAACCCCAACCAAACAACAAAAAAAACCCCAGCAAACACCAAACAACCAGAACTCAAAACCACAAAACATTTAAATACAATACCCAAGACTTACCTGAACACTTCCCTAACCAGCCATCAAATGTTACTAGCCAATGAAACATTCATATAACACTATTGTTAGTAGCTTAATGAATATGGTCAAAGGAATGTCAGAACACTCCGGATTATAATAAAAAAAACAAAACACCCTAAAAGCTAACATCTGAAATATACTACTACACATAGTCTACTATACTATACTATCTATCTAGTCTATGGTGTTAGCACCACATAAACACAAAGGGGCAAGCAAAGAACTAATACAAGTATTAGTTTTATGCCATGTTCTCTCAATACTCCATATCAGTGTTTAATTGCCATTTTAGTTCAAACAAATTCATGTCAAGATGTCCATCTGTATTGTACGTCATAATGCATTACATTCCTCCAGTGACAAAACATGAATTAAATAATTTCAGAACAAACAAATAATTTCAATTTTGATTACCCAAATTTCTCAGCCTATTCACAAAATACTCCCTCTTCCTCCCAAATAAAAGTTTTTGCTAATGAAACCTCTGTTCTCTGCATCTGTAATGTTTAGGGTTGGGAAAAGGGGACCCAACTATTGACTAAATTCAACTGTATGAAGAATTTAAAAATAAAATTGCACTTACATCATAACTATAGTCTGCATCATTTGTTACTGTCAAGTCTGCAAGGTCTCCAAGCCCCAGTACACTCAACAACACATCATCAGAACCCATAATAAATGACTTGCCTCCTCCAGGTGGAAACGTTATTGGCTCAGCTACAAAGAACAAAACAGTTTCTTTAAGTATTAATGTAATAATTAACACTGGTAAAAGACTGCATTAGTCATCACTTAAAATCAAAACAGAGTTTAAAACTGAACTTGTATGTACTACATACTGCCCCAACTAAAAAAACCAAAGAGCGTGAAGACACACACACATGTGGATACACACATACATTAAATACACAGTCCTTTTATCATACTGTATCATTTCATTTCAACTTACTTTACAGAGGTGTTCAATGGTACTGACAAGTGACTGACTGACATTACATTGCAATATCAAATGTATGTCCCAGAATTCCAAATACTCAGCTAAATATTTCATTCACTATACCATGCTACCTGCCTTCTATCCATCTGTAAATAAGTATCTACACTTGATATGAGCCAAATATCTCTACTTGCATGTGTATTTATCTTTTAGGCTAAAGGCCTTCTGCAAACCATCTCTTCTACTTGAATTTTTTCAGATTATTAAAAGAATGAAAACATCATTAATTCCATCTCTTACTTTCTCCATGATTTTGGATGTTAAGTTAAAATACACTAAACTGATACTTTGCTAACTGGGTCTTCCCCAAATTAAAATTTGACATTTCTGTTCATTATAATTTTAAATATATACAAATTATATATAACTATTCATTCTGAATTCACATCTGTATAATAAAGTTTCAAGTAAGTATTCACCCACTTTTCAACAATTCTGTCTATCTCACAAATATTAATTCATTAGTAAGGAACAGGAATAATACAATTAAATATTGTAATAACTTTAGCATATTTTAGAAGCTGCTTTTAGTTATCAGTATTCCTTCTGGTGCAAAACTTGGGACACTTGTTTGAGTACTCAAACTTTAGCTACATGTGAACTTCAATTTAAAATATTTTGCAGATGTTTGTGCTTAGCTGTATTTGACATGTCCAAAAAATTAAACTTGCTTGGTTTTTCTATTTCATTGATTTGGCAGAAAGAATTGTGATCTCACTTTAATGCCACCCATTATTTCTGATCCCCTCAGAAAAACCTTGAAACTCAAGAGAAAATAGTTTCCAGATCTGAAAAACATGCATATCCTGGTTTTGGTCTTACAAAAATAGTTCGCAAATAAGAAGACTAATAATCAACACATTCCTGTTTTGAACACGCATGTTTATTACTCTGTATTGCCACTATCTGAATGGTAACCCAGTTCTGTTCCAGCAAATAAAAGTAACTAATACCAAGTGTAAATTTAGAGATGCCTGTCATCATTGCTGTGGCTACACAAAGAGGAGTCAGCCCAGCTAGATTTAAAAAAAAAAATAAATAAAATCAAAATACCAACAAATTAAAAAGAATTAATCAAGGGCTAACACTTGAGAATTACTGTACTATTAAAAAAAATAAAATGCTACCTTATTACCCCAGGCAACACAGTTGTACGTGAGAATCTTAAGAATATCATATGTGTAAGAAGGAAAACTGCTGTTCCTACAATTGCATTAAAAAAACCAAATCGTATTCTAATTATGCACAATCGCCTCTTTTTAAAACATTCACAATCTAAGAATAAAGTCTGGACTCATCAGAATTTTACATTAAATTATCAGTCCAAAATAGATTACTATGCCTTTATATGAATAAGCATTTCACTTATGTTAATATTTTACTAAAACTTTCAATTTTACGGTCTATTCCTAACCCCCTCATATTTCAGAAAAAGCCATTTTCCTAGAAAACACCTAGTTATTTTCCATGTTCCCATCTATTTCCCTTATTACTGATTTTTGGTGTTTGGGCTTTTTCAGAGGTAGAGGGTGAGGCGGTATCCAGTCATCCATCCTTACTACATGAGATCAGAATGTCTAGGGATTGATTTCTTATTGAAAGTGGCTGAGCTGAGTATAAAAGGCAATATAAACAAACCTTGAGGTCTCTTCCAACTTGGTATTCTATGATATTATTCTATGATTATATGAAGCAAGAAATAAAGTAACATCACAAACATTCTCTGGCTGAACCTGAATTGTTAAATCCACAAATGAATAAAAATTAGTCCCTGAATTTACAGAAAAAAGAGTGGGAGGGAAAATTATATAAAGGCTACAAAAGAAACAGAGGGGTTTTATTACTTTTGTTATCTGTTTGGTTGGTTTTGTGGTGGTTTGGTTGGGTTTTTTGTTGGTTTTGTTTTTTGTTTGTTTTGTTGTGGGTTTTGTTAGTTTGTTTTCTTTTCCCCTTTTCTTTTTGACTCCCACAGAAAGACGCAAATACTTTTACTTGGTATTTCCCAAACTGGGTAGCTTCTGCTGTCTTGACAAGGCCCTAGCCTCCCAAATATAAGCATCTGTGTACAAGTCAAACCTCCCAATATAATAATAGAACAGCGCTGCTGTCCCCTGGGGGAGGAAGGCAATACACCCATTTTAAACTTGAGGATACTTTCCATCCCTGTTGTGATGCTGGGACTCCTATTTCATCTTAAGGAGAAGACCACAAGATTTAAATACACCCCTGAACTTGTCATACTAATTCTTTCTA
The DNA here is from genome assembly GCA_025331215.1 of Actenoides lindsayi. NCBI lineage: Eukaryota > Metazoa > Chordata > Aves > Coraciiformes > Alcedinidae > Actenoides > Actenoides lindsayi. Next base: position 36,098 of record WTSP01018798.1, on the reverse strand, counting down.
AAATTACTGTCATCTGTCCTTATCAATTTTTTACACGCTTTATACTAAAAATTAAGCACTACCATAGAAAAATACTATCACATTAAGGATCTATATTATAAATTTATCAAGCATTATTTGTATCAGAGGTGAATATCCCTGTATTTAAAGCTTAAAAATCAATGCTATTGGAAATTTAGAAGCATATTCCTCAGTTGACAATATGTATGTATAATGTCATATAACTGTATTTTAATGTACTCACACATTTTAACATGATTTTAAAATAAGACACATTCAAAAAGGTTTAAAAAATGACTGCAATCTGTTTTTATAAAAAGAAAAGCAAGAAAAGTAACACAATAAAAGATACATCATGCCATAGCTACTAAAAATAAAGACCCACAACTCTGCATATCAAAAACAATGCATCAATAGATTTATGCAAATTATGAAGTTCAATACTTACTGGTTTTACTCTTTAAAAAAAAACCAAGTATTTTTCTAACACACACAGTAGAGTATTATTCTTATAGCATAACATATAAGTTCAACTGAGTTTGCAATCTATAAATTTAAAGTAAAAATGTGAAGGACAAGTTTCTTTGTAGCTGAAACTACGTGGAAAAAAAAAAGGAAACAATTAAATATTTGCCTGGCCAATCCCAACCACCACTTCTTACCTTCAAGTTCTTGACATCATATGTAATTAAGTCAAAATCAAGCAGTAATATTTGAAACACTGAAATTGCTTTAATCTCTAATCAAATAAGTGTGTTCATATATGCTGCTGTTGTCTACTAGATGACAGGGACATATTAATCTTGTTTTCAATAAAGTTAATATGTGGTACACCAAAAACAGCAGTTAATGCCCCAGCAATTAGCTGTCACTGCTATTTTTTTGTCAATCTATAGATAGACACCTCCACAATCTATAGATATTGAAAAAAAACCAAACAAAACAAACAAACAAAAACAAACAAAAACAGAAATGAATAATAGTGTGTACAACACACTGGATGGAGAATCATGCTGCAGTTGATTCTGTTTTGGAAAGTCATGCAACATTGTGAAATGGAAACTCCAATTTCTTATGGCTAAAACTATGAACTGCAATTATAGCATAATATTTTTCTTATCATATTTAACTAGGCACTTAAGAGTGAAAGAAAAAAAAACCCCTACAAACTAAACAATCAGGTAACCAAACCTTTAGAGGTAAAAAAAGATATGTTCCTGACCAATTACGTTCCACCCCAAACCACCTCCTCCCCTCAAAAAAATAAAAAGGGGGGGGGGAAGTGAGTTTAATAACACTGTTCTCTATACAAAACCAAAATGATCAACCACTCTCCCAGAACTGTAACATTTCAGAGTGTAGTATAAACCTTAAATAGAGTGACAAGAACATTATGACTTGGTGACATTCATCCGCACAGGCTACTGTGTCCCAGCAAGAAAGCTTAAAGTTGTCTGCAAAAAAAACCTTAGCTTTTAAAACACAGCTGAATAAATAATTGAGCAAAATCTGCATTTTATGACAATGAAGTGCTTGGCCTTGTTAAGAAAACACAGACGTAGAATGAATTCAAAGACAACACTAAGCTTGTTTGCTTGCAGCTTTGCACCATACGATACAGACAAAAGCTCAAAAAGCCACACGGTGTTCGGGATAGAATTTCTGATCAAACAGCAAAATCTACCCTGTAATATTCAAATTAAAAAGTTATGTAGTAACCACAACTAGCATATATGATGGTAGAGATAATTCATACCGCTATTCTTCATGAATAAAGCCGCAACTACACTGATAAGCTAAAACATATGAACACATTAAAAAGCATGAAAATACTACCCTGAAGGCAGTTTATTTGAAAATAGTGTGGACAATCTTTATTTGGAGTGTAGCACAGTTTGTGCTGCAGGAACCAGACAATAAAAATCAGTCCCTAGCAAATTCAAATGTATCTTCAGAAAGACTGTTTAGTCCAATATTATTTTCGATGTAAAGTCTCTAAAAGAAACGGTCCTTAACAATGAACATCTGTGTTTCTTTGCATAACATGTATGGCCTAATACCCTAAAACAGACTGAGGTAACCATAACTGTAGGTTCACATACCCTTAATACTTTAACAAGGCTAAAAGGCAACCTAAGGCATGTAAATACATTTAAGTTGTATTTAACTGTAGTATGTCCACAAGTTTTAGCAAGTGGAACTTCACCAGTCGGTTTTCAATTGCAGTCCAGAACTAAGTTTGATACTTGATACATCTTTAAGATATAAATAAAAACAAAGATGAAAAGGAAGGCAGTATTAGAGAATGTGGGAAGACAAATGCTTTTGTGAAATAATAGTTTAGTAGAGCGACAAAATACCCCTCCCTGCAAAATTTTTATTTTCTCCTTGCCTGGTGACAGGTATTTGTGGGGCAGTAATGAAGGAAGAATAGGAGAACCAACAGATTATCAGGATCAGTAATAACTCAAATTATTTCCACTTCTGGTATAGCCGATACCGTGCCAGGGCTTATGGGTTAAAGATTATCAAAAAGCAGTCAAATTCAGCTGAGTATTTTGAAGTAATATATTCTGAGTAGAGGACAGCATTTACATAATGGTATTCTAATCTCAAAGTTAATTCAAGGAAAATCATTCCTTTAAAACAAAAAACTTAAAGCTAAGTGCAAGATTTCCTGAAACGGAAGCCAATACTTTGTAAAAAAATAAATAGTGCCTTTGTACTCTTGCGTATATAGACCAAGAGAAGTGTAAAAAAAGAGAACATTAAACTTGAGGAAAAGAGACAGATTAGTCTCCTAACTTAACCAATTTTAAATTGCACTTTAAATCGCAGATGGTGTATCAAATGTTAATACTCACCTTTTTTCCTCTCTTTCAGTAACACCCTATTTGTAAAAGGTTTTGCTAACAGGGGTGGTCTGCAAACAGGGGTTTAATAGCACAGTTTCAGAACACACTGCTGTACATATAAGTTGTTTAAAAATACTTCTGAAATAATGGTGAGTTACAGTAAGCCACAGAAACTCAAGCCACATTCTCATAAAACCATTTGGGAAGAATTGCATATAAAATAATCATGTGGCAATCTGCAATTGCATTAAGCTTTATAGAGGGGACAGTAAATTACAGCGTGTGCTTTCTAAAAAAAATAAATCTCCTGAAATATAATAAGTAGCTGAATTTTTTGTACCTTCCTCTGCTCTTGCACCTTCATGATCAGTCATTCTAGAAGAGGGTGACCTAGATTGATTAATGATTCCTGAAGGGATGTGGGGTATCTCATCATCGCCCAGATCAGCTATCATGTCGTGAAGTTTTGTCCTGTTGACTCCTGTAAATTAACGTCAGCAGCAAAGATTCATTTGATTGCTACCGCTTGACTTGACTGAAGCGTAAAAATCCATTAAACTAACTAACAAGAATAATTACCGATGGGACCTCCTTAAAATAAATACAATGCTTTGATTTTGTCTTTGCATATTAATACAAGTGATCTTTTGGAAATCAAAAGGAGTTAATACATCAAATCCGAAAACTATATGCAAACAGTCTTAATTCACTAAATCAAAGAATAACTCCTTTGCGTTCTGTAGATCTATTCTACAATTTCCTGTAGGAGAGAAATAAAATTGTCTTACAGCCGTACTGCGATATCAAGCCAAATATTAACAGAATATTAACTATTAAACAAAATACATACAAATTAAACATTTACTAGTAGTATTACACAACTTAAACTATACTTAACAATTTAACACTGAAAACAGAGTGCGAATAAAAAATAAGCTTAAAAATGAGGGAAAAAGTACAGACAACTCATAATGGGGGTGCAACGAACAATTAACTTTCCCTGCTTTTGAATGGTATTAAAATTGTATAAAGTGTTTATTAAATGCAAGAGCAAGAATGCTTCCACCACTGTATGAAACTGCAGATGTGCATTACCCTTATATGCCTCTAGAAACAAAGCATACTGAATAACATTTCTGTTAAATTCATGGTCTAGACAGTAGCCAACAAGAACACTATGTTATGATTAAACTTTTTTTTTTTTTAAATAAATTAATTCCTGCTTCCACCCTACATGTCAAAAAGTCAAGCTTCAAAGTGAAATTTCAGTATCAGAACCCCTTTAAGGATAAAAAAATTTCACAATAATGCAGGACTAACCAGTTTTTAATTGCTAAGAGTGTCCTTCTTGGGACTGCAAGCAGTTAAATTGTAGAACATTTAAAATAAAACCCCCCACCACCTCACTGCCAAAAACTATGCTTTTAAACTTGCTAAAATCTAAGTGCTTACAATCTTTACAAGGACATATTAGGATTTAAATAATTTTCAATTATGTCCATTTCTTAGTAAAGTAAGCATTAGGAAACAATTTCTTATACTCCAAGGTGACGTGCCACTTTTATAAAGAAGAAATTGAAACTAAAACAAAGTCTGTATTGTCAAAAAAAGTAAAAGGTAAACACCATAATTACAGATGACATATCAAAACCAGAGCCGTTTGTTTAAACACAGTTAAACACTAAACCAAACATTTTCAAATATCCCATCATTTCAATTTTTAGATCTAACTGGCAAAAAATAGTAAAAATTGATGTGTTAACAAGTAAGTGTCCATCAATAATTGAATTATTTGAAAATAATGGAGAATTCTCTGGAGAAGGGGCTAACAATGAAAAATTTCTGGAAGCAGAATCCTAGCAAAAGTGTGCCAGGCATATTCCAAGAGGGATGCTATATAACTGTTCTCATTAATACTTGATAACATTTTCATTTTGCCAAACAATATAGAAATAATATAGAATTTGTGTGCTATCTTCGATGGAACACTTAGTATTCCAATTAAATCTATGGAGGATGCTACCGAGAAGTTGTTAGAAAGTAAAAATGGCTTCCAAGAGTTTCCCTTATGCAACAGAACAGATTTCTTGAGTGGTTAAGTTTCATTTCGCTCTTATATAGAAGTGAGTCTAGAAACCTGGGATCTGAGCTAATGAAGTGACTGTAAAATACTAAAAATGAGGCATATCTCTTCTGCACTGCCTTTTTTTTTCCCTAATAATGACTAGACTGACAGGATTTCATTCCAAAGGTACAATGTTTAAAGGCAGTCAGCAAGTGAGATCTCGTATAAAAAAAAAAAAAAAGTCATTCTTCAAATGAACAAGCAAGCAGGAAAGCAGAAAATAATCAAAGTTTCAAGGAAACTAAGGAAAATCAGAAAAAGGATCTTCATTTTAACACACACAATTTAAGATATGAAAACTTTTTTTCAGATTTCTGAGAATACATTACACTGACCTGATAGCATGAAATGAGATATGCCTCATTCCCACTGTTATGTTTTATATCCAAAAAACAGTCACCCCCTGATTTACCTGCCAAAACTGGTCTTGCTAAACTTGTGCAAGAAACCAGACTGAAATTCACCACATTGCTGTAAAAGATAAGGCTAGTTTTGTAGAAATCAAACCTAACTCCTAATCTATTTATCCCAATGAAGTCCTGAATAGATTGTGGTTGTTTTCCTGGTTTTGGAGAGGGGTTTTTCTTATTGTTTGCATTTTTTTTGTTTGTTTTTTAAATATTAACTCTTCAAGAAAAAGGTTTTGGGTTATTCTGCAGCTGGTATTAAAGTGGAGGGTTGGGTTGTTTTTTTTCTTTCTTTTTTTTAACAGATCCTTTCATATGTAGTATTTCCACATAACATGGTGACTATAATGACAGAAAAAAAAAAAACCAAAAAACCCAAAAAAACAAACCCAAAGAGCATACTGGTAAGTATTACATTCTGAAAACATATGTTCTGGCAGAAGATGATGTAAATTAAGGTGTTCCACCCAAAAGAAAACATATGAATGCAGACTATATAAGTATCAAAATAAAATCAATTATTCACTTATTTATCTCTACATCTAGAATGAAATACCTGGGCCAGAAATACGATAACCCTGATATAACAACAGTCTAAATGCAGATTATGGTAGTTACCAGATGCATATCCAAGAAAAGAAACTGTCAGAATGTCTGCCCTATTATGCTGTCCTCAATACTGTACTCAAAGCATTGCAGGAGGTGACAGTCAATGCATTTATGTGATCTCTCTGATGATATATGTACTGCCATGCACATAAATTCTGATATTGCTCAAAATAAATTCTGATAAGTCTGACAATACACTGAAGAGCAAAGTAAGTGATGAATATTCAGAATGAAATTCACAAATGATCAGACATGAGAAGCAGGAATGAAGAAGGCCTTCAACATTATTTTCAGTCTCAGAATGTTAAAAAAAGCTGAGGAAAAGAGTCTATGAATCAAATAAAGACAATTTAAATAAACCTTCCCAATCTTAAATGCATACTTTTACTTGTATTGAGTTACTTCAATTAGCTCAGTGATTTAGAGGGCAATTTTTAATCAGAAACTACTGTCATGAACATGACACAAAAGTGCAGAATCCCACAAACCACTCTGTGAAACTGTGAATCTGTATGAGCCCAGGGTTTTCCAAAGGAGAATTTAAACTTAAAACTCAAAATGCCTAAGAGTGACTTACATGATCTTGCAGCACTGTGACACACACTTGTCTCTTAAATATTCTCTTACATGAACATAAGCAGATTTCAAAACTACTTTAGATGAAAAAAATCCTCCTTTAAACCTTGATAGTGGAATGCACGTTGTCAAAAGACAATATATGTCCTATAATAACTAATGGCCAATGTGTCACACCATTCATGCTACAAAACTTAATTTCATCAGCAATATAGACCATTAAAACGGCTATTTTTTACAAAGTTTTTATTTTTAATGGCTGAAAATTATGCTTGTCTTCTGGAAATTTTAAGATTTATGGATGGAAAAACAAAATGATGATAGAAATTCTTGATTGCATAGCAACAAAAGAAGCATAAGTGCAAGAAAGAGAAATCCCTTTTAGACAAGCCAAAATCATAGAATCACAGAATGGTTCTGGTTGAAAGACTGTCCAGATGAAGTTCAACCATTAACCCAGCACTGCCAGATCACCATTAAACCACATCCCTAAGCACCATATCTACATGTCTTTTAATTACCTCCAGGGATGAGGACTAAAGCACTTCCCTGGGCAGCCTGTTCCAGTGCTTGACAACGCGCTTTTTTTTTTTCCTAATATCGAATATAAACCTCCCCTGGCACAACTCTTGACCTATTGCTTGCTACAGGGGAGAACAGATCAACCCCCACCTCACTACAGCCTCCTTTCAGGCAGCTGTAGAGAGGGATAAGGTCTCCCCTGAGCCTCCTTTTCTCCCAGCTAAACAACCCCAGTTCTCTCAGCTGCTCCTCGCAAGACCTGTGCTTCACCAGCTTTGTTGCTCCTCTTTGGACAGGCTCCAGCAAATACCACTAAAACAAAACTGGAGACCTGAGAAGAGTTTTTCATGCAATTTTTTATCCTACAGTAACACTACTTGTTCCTGTTTTACGGCTGATTACCTTGCTGAAGCCAGAAAGTAGAAACTAACTAGATGTAAAAGGAGTAGAATCAAAACAAAAGTATGGCTTCAAAAGCTTTCAAGAGCCTAAACCCACAATATTTGAGAGAAATATAAAAATCCCATAAATAATTACTTTCTTCTTTTTCCAGAATTCATAACATTTATTTCTATTTTGCAGCCACTGTGCTTCCAGAATTCTAAAATGTGAAATTTAGTAAGAAAACTTCAAATAAATGTAGTCCATTTAAGCATTAAAAGGAAGTTTCTAACCTTATAAAAAACTAACCTTATAAAAAAAAACTTTGTGAGAATTTGATGCCAACTGTTGACTTACATGTTAAACCAGATTATCACTTTAAATTCTAATCCAACCAAAGACTAGGTAAAAATCTTTCCTTGAAAGATTTCATATTTGTGTGTGTGTGTGTACATGCAAGTCATGCAAAAATGCTGACAAAACAATCAACATGCACAACTGAATTTTAATTAGTTAGATGCTACAAAGCAGATTCAAATCTTAATTACAGAATTCTTACCAGTGTTATATTTTAATTATGACTTAATTTAGTTAGTACATAGAAGTGCTAACTAAAGTACACAACATCTCAAATTGAGAAAAAAAATATTTTTTACTAAAGCTCACCAAAAACTGCTTTAATAAAACTACCGCAGTGAAGGGAACTTTTCTAGACTGTCACTGATTTAATAATACTTTGTCCACTAAGAGGTTTGTATAGCTGATGACAAACTACAAAAGCATTTTCACCAGGTACTTCAGTATTGAAGTTTGGTTAAACTTACAGTTCAACTAGGCCAACTGGTCTGAAAACTCTTAAAGAATAAAGACACATCAACCAAAATATTTTCAATGCTAAGAAAAGTGAAGGGCACCATAAAATAAAGGTTATATTGTAAAGAAAAAACCAACAAACCAAACAAAAAAACCCCACACACAAAAAGCTTGTACTTACATTACAGGTTTGGTTTTTTTAATTCTCATTGCCTTAGATTGTAAAAATAATTACAAGACCATAAATAGCAATTATAGCTTGATTCAAGGTCATGTTAAAAAAAACTTAAAAAAAAAAGCCAACACCTTCCTTCCTCCCTCCCCCAAGAGCACCATAGCATTATACTTTAAGAAGCAGATAATGTTTAAAACTTTCAGAAAACTTTTGAGAATTGGAGTTGTTCAATATTTTTTACACTCACATTTCAAAGCATTTAGCTCTCTTTACCTATTTAATCTTAAACTTTCATGTGTTTTCAACATTCATCAACCAGGAAATGGCTGTCAAAGATTTTGACACATTCACATTCAGCAGGTAGAAAGTTAAAGTTGGTTGCCCCCGTTACAGAAAATTATGCTTAATGACAAAAAAACAAGACCAAAACCAACAGAACTTGTGAGAAAAAATGTCTTCTATATAGATAGGCAAAAAAGTGTTGCATTACAAGATTCAGAATCTGCACTTACTCTTTACCCCTTTCTTCCCCTTTCGTTCCTTCTTGTACTGTTCCTTCAGTTTACTTATTAGTCCCTGGTCTACATCCCAAACCTCAGCAGTTGGGGACAGGTCATCTTTGTCTACATGCAGCATATTATTAAAAGAAAAAAAATCAGCAGTTGGCAATGCAAGCTGTTGGCGATTTACTATCATAGCTGTATAAGAGCATTAATAAAAGTTCTTAATAAATCTTTACTTTAAAGGTGCAGTGTCAGTTTTGAGTTTACAAAATACTAAGTCTCATTTCATACAGTTTTCCAAGGCAACGTATATCAGTTAAGTATTTGAAAATTGCATGTTAATTTGTTACGAAGGAGCAAACAAATTAAGCTTCATAAGTAACTGTTTATGTCAGATACTTCAAAGTACACAAAAATTCATTGGTGTTCAGAAGTGATTACTGCATCTTTAGAAAGACAGTGTTAAGAAATTATTCAGCCAGTGTTGAATAAGCAAATAAAAGTATTCATGCTGTATCTGTCATGTAAATGCAAGCTGAGTAAGTCAGTGCCAATTTATTCATGAAGACCACCATGCATCCTCTCACACTCATTCTGCATGCACAAGAAAGAAATCTTGGTCCTATATATAACCAGAGAGGAAGTCTATAAATACAGCTTTTTACACAGAGATGATGTAATACCATTTGCACAGGTGAATAAATTGACTTCCTACTGCATTCCACCAATTAAATTATAACTAGCAGAAATACAACATTGCACAGTAGTTTCAGAAGATGTCTTTTTCTGTTTGACAAATATTGTAATTATTCTCCAAGAAAAGTCACGTCTCCACTTTTCTAAGGTATCTATCTGAAACATTCCTGGAAACATCAAATTAATAAAAGGATAAACTTCTTTCTAAGACAAGGCAAATACAACACTTGCAAAAGCCCTTTTACTAGTAGACAAACTTGGTTTGTGTGTCAGTTAGGCTTATGCTCAGAAATTCTTCAGGCATAAAATAATAAAACTACGTTACTCAGTTCCCGACTTCTAACCATACCTACAATGTCAGTGTTATCATAAACCAGCAATTCCTGAAGTTCTAACCATTACAGTCATAAGAGTGCACAAGAGGAGCCATACACAGCAAAAACAAAGAAACATGTACCAGGACTTATTCCAAGTACATGTTTCATGACACAATGCGTTGTGAGAAAATATCCTAGGATTTTGATGCATCTACTATGATTTGAACAGGGCTGATCAATGACAAGGAGGAACAATCTTGATCAAAGAGGTGGAGTATAGAAATGGCAAGGGCAGTGAAGGCACTAAATGGGCAGCATAACGGCAAAGTTCCCTGACCTGTCCACAGAGAACTGCGGAAAGGGGAATGGAACACCGACATACTACACCAAACTGCAGCTATGACTCCCAAACTGCAACCACAAAGACCTCAATCTTTGTGATCACAGGGCCAAAATACAGACAGACAAAAATAGTGATTAGTCAGGAAATACAAGAGGCACAGAAAGATAAGTCAGAGGATATGCCCAAAAGAGGAAGGAAATTAGGGAAAAAAACAACAAAAACAACAAAAACAACCCTAAAGCCCAATGAAAGGAAATTCAGTTAAGAGCAAATTAAAATGAAAAAGAAAAGGCAAAAAAAAAAGCAAAAAAAAGGCACCACTATAAAACAAAAATAATCAGCTAGGTTGCAGCACTGCAGAAGAATTTGGGAATTAAACTGAACCAGAAGCATACATAACAGGAATGTAATGCTGGTTAAAAAAAAAGAAAAAGGAGGGGGTGGGGAAGACCCACAACAAAACTATCATTCCAGAAGGTTTTAAGAAGTGTGGTGTATTAAAACAGGAGTAGTCCATATAATCCAGCGATGATGATGATGACAAAAAAGTAGTATGTTCAGTCTCTGTTCTGCACTAGAAGCTTAGAAAATGTCTGTAGACTGCAAAATAAACAGGGTACTAAACATCAAGAGAAAGAATTTGAAGGAACTGGACTCATTCAGTCAACATAAACCAGGAAAAATGTAAGCCTGCAAATATAAATACTCAAAAACAATGCTGTTGGCTGCTGAAATGTAGGTCGTAAATAGAAAACTAGATAAAACACTAACTCTGATTAAGAAGAGAGGCTGTGAAATTAATTTCAATGAAGATTTTTAGGAAAGCACAGCATTGTTTCTCTCAGGTATGCTCAGATCTACATAGCTATTTCAAAACAGAGACATGTAACTAGAAAATCTCTGTAATTCCCCAGTAGAACTTCCTCTAATTGCCTGAAGTGTTTATAACCTACACTGAACTGCCATCAGGACAGCAGAGGACCCAAGATGTCCATCAGCCAATAATTTTTAGTGGAGAAAGGATTTAAAAATTATTATTATGTTTTAATTATGATTTTTTTTAATTTGAAAGATGACCCAAGAGACTCTGAATTCCAGTCACATTCTGCCAACCCAGAATTTTGGGCATACTCAGTCATTCTCTGACTCATGGTCCATCTGTAAACACAACTTTGGTGTTTCATGGAGAAGAGAAATTCAGTGATGAACACATAGTTAGCTAATCATCAAAATCATAACCAGAAATATGTAATATATGCAATATGTAACATAATACATAACAATATGTATTTATTTCTGTTTGCCTAAGTGAGCAGAAGTTCTATATGCATCTTTTTCTTGATGATACTATATCACCACAAGGCATCTATAAATTTAAAAATTAAATGTACATATATTTTTTTAGTGGACTGTGTATTTTCATTCCTTATGTAACCCTTTGAATTTGCTCATCTTCCACTATTTTGAACATAAGCTGTTCCTAAGTAAAACATGTCCCATGACAGGACACTAAGTCAGAATGTTTGGAAATAATTTAAGATTGAATGTATATAAAAAGAAGGAGGCATTCAGAAAAAGCCATATTATAGGAAGAAAAAAAAGCAACGCAAACTTCCAAACTTGGTGTCTGGTTTGCAGAAGTCTCCAATAGCAAAAAGATAATTCTCATATTTGGCAATGAAATATTTTAGCATATTGGAAGTTCGACCTACAGATAATACTTAGACAATTAAGTATCGAAAATAATAAAAAAGCAAGACTAGGAAATAAGTTTAGAGCCTAAACATCAGAAGTTTGGTTTCCAGACACTAAATAAAAGCATTATGAAGAAATACACATGTAGACATTTACATTTTTTCAGAGAGCCTACATCTTTGCAAGAGTAGGAAGTGGTAGAAGAATGCCAGTGACAGAAAAACCAAAACAGGAAGAAAAAAGAAGCTGAGAAGAAAACAGAACAGAGCAACTATTTACATTATGAAGAAAAGTATCAATTTTAACTGATATACTGAAGTTGATGGTTGACAATTGTTTAGAAAGAATGACAAATATTCATTTAAAAGAAGTTTCTCTTCACAAATAAAAAAATAAGTGGATCTGGAGATTTCAAGTAATAACAGCTTCACAGAGTTAAAGTAACGTGACAGGCTAAAATAAATTGGTTTAGGGAATGTGTTATTCTAGAAGGCATTTAAGTGGGACAACATTTGAAATGTTATTTTTGATAGGTAATAAAGAACCATAGCCTTTTGCAAATTAATCTCCAAAAAAGTGACACTTAACCCCAAGACCTGATATATTATAGACTTCAACAATTGAACAAAGGAAGAGCTGTACTAAAATTGGTGATATGCTATAGAAAAAAAACATTGCTACTAGACTTGAAAGTTTGTCTTCTGTCTCATTTAAATGGTAAGTTAGTATAAAATATACAACAAACTTACTGACTTCATATGGTAAGAGTTAAACCTACTTTCATTGTAAAAAGTATGTATTGTGTTTATTTCCTCCTTCCTACTCCCTTGCCTCAGACATGAGTGTTTTGGTAACAATGGAATTACTGCAGTTAAACCAGTTGTCACAAATAAAGCTGTCACAAGTGTGCAAACACTCCTAAAATGCTCTGCCTCATTTTTGTTATGGGTTCATTTAAATTGTAATAAAATACATTCAAACTGCTCCCTGAAAAGTGTAGTGGGTCAATCTGATTTTAAAAATAGGTTTTTAAATTTTATTTTAAGTTTGGGATGGCAACTGAACTGATCTAAAACAATACTGAAAAAAAAGCAAATGGCAAAGTCTGTACTGCAAATAAATCAGAATCCCCCCATTCTTGGTAGCTCCCTGAGAGGACGACAGAGATATAACACACTGGAAAGTAATCTTGGAAAGCAACAACTTCGAATTTCAACAGACAAGCTAATGCAGTAAATTTCAGCAGTTTAATCTGACAAATTGTCTCAATGTCACAAAATGGTCTAAAATATCTAGTGGCACTTTTTGGCCTTACAATGAAAGACTTACAGGATGCAACTGCAAAAGTGCTTGTACCGCATTTCAAAAAACTGACAGTCAATTTGCCATTTCATGGCAGATGAGAATTACTTGGTTTATTATTCTTTTTCCTAATTAATTTCTCTCCCTCTTTCAATTTCTTATTTTGAAACATGTAGGCTCTAGGAGCTTAAGTCAGAAGATTTGGTGTATTTTTGTTTCACATCAAATTAGTAACCTACTTTATTTTATTATTTACTTTAAAATAAGTAAGAAGTTGGGCCAGAACAAAAGTATTTCTTTGATTTTACTATTGCAAGCCACATAAGCAATACTTTCTGGTGGAGATTTTTAGAGAAACTAAATGTACTAATTGCCCATTTTTACAAGTACACCAAAGAAATTCATTTACCTTGAGCACAAAAGGTTTAAAACTCTTGATTAGAAACAAACAGGAGGAAAAAAAAATAATAATCCAGATTTGAAGGCAAATTTTACATAGGTATAAATACCCTCCAGAATCCTAGCCTTTCTTATTCAAGAAAGAAAGTAGTATTCAAAAAAATAAAAACTGAAACAAATGTGACTGTAATTTCACTTGTGGCAACTAAAATTGTGTGTGTGTGTGTATATATATATATCTGTATGAATGAAAGTTTCAGCATCCAGTACAGAATTATCTAAGCATCAGCATTCAATCATCACAATCATCCACACATCCACATCATCTCAGTGGGTACTGCAACTCTTATGTACAATCATGAACAAGTATCCCTTTATTTCTAAATGTTTTTGTTAGCACCTTACCCCATTCTGTTCCATCTCCTGAACTTCGAGCTTCTCCAGCTCCTTCACCATCTTCAGCTGTAACTAAAAAATCAAATTCTTTCAAAGCTTCTTCAGTATCAGGGTCATCTGTAAGGTCAGCAGCTAAACCTTCATTACCAATCTGCAAACAGATAAACATTTTTCTGTATTAGAATCACAAACAGATTTTCTACTCAAATATTTTGGTTAGAAGTGATATAGATTACTCTGAGTCATTGGTTGCAAGGGAAAAAAATTTTCAACAAGAAACACTTCGATACAGCCAGATCTAGGCCTACTTATAAAAAAAAAAGAAAATAAAAGAGAGCAGTACAGTTTAGTGATCATTAGGAAATGAAAAAATACTGGCACTAGGTTTAGCAACAGAAACAATTCCATACAATCTATTTTTCATTTTTTATTTAAAACATATCAACTGGAAAATTTTATTGATTTTCTTGCAGTATCAATAACTCTGCAGAGAAGCTTCACAAATAAATTGTGTTTTCTACTGATCCAGAAGCCTTTATTCCTTTTCGCTTTCCAATTCTATTTCAGTGTTAAGCGTAAGCTTGGAAAATAAGGTGTTTCCCTTAAACAAAATGTTCTCTTACTAGTCCTACCACACATTCACCTTAAACAAAACAAAAAACCTCCCTACCAAGACATCAGTGAGAAGTTTTCTTTCAGCCTGCAGATGAAGAAAATTTCCACATGGGGTTATGTTCCTATCATTTGCACAATATTCTTACAGTATTACAAATTGTTACAATATTAACAATAAATTATCCTTTTACTTTCTTTAAAAAACAAGCTTTGTCAAGAGTCAAAAAAAAGAGTGTAATGTCTTCATATATGCTTGGAGATTTAACTGTTTCATAATATTTTTTATCAGACTATCTGCTGCCTTAGAAACAACAAAAAGATTCAACTGACTGCTTGATTTTAATCTATTTACCAGAAGTACAAGTTAGTACCAAAGGTATGATGGAAAATCCCTTCTGACAAGTCAAGCCAGGCGACTTGCATCAAGCTGAGCTAATGCTGCTAACTACCTAACAAAATTCAAGGCAGCCAGATAGGTCATCATGCTACAGAATACTCTACAGAGCAAAAAGTAATAAAACTGTCAGTACAACATTCATAAATCAACATCTTATGTAAAGAAACATCACTGACAGGGAGACTCTACCAGCAGTGGAGGAAGAATTAAAAAGTAACGGGTAATACAGACTATCCTACCTAGAAAGCTGCTCGCAGAATGGAAAACTAAAGACGAAAATAGAACAAAACTTAATTGAACCTTAAACAGAAGGTTACTGGGGACAAATCTCTGCTAGGCTCCTAAAATAGTAAAACTGCACAAATGGAAGAGTTAAACATTTAACACAGTTAAATAGTTAAATATTTGACATGGAAGAATTTTTTTTTTCCTCTATTACATTATTTAATTTCTTCTAAAGAACTGTTCCTAAATTCTCCAAAATTCAGCAGGGATGCACCTGCTTTATCGTGCTAACATTTGCCTCAAAGGGACTCAAAGCATGCAGAGAAGCTGAGATGGCCGAATCTGTTACCTCTTCCAGAAATTAATTCACATTTGCAAACAGGTTGGCTGGTTGGTTTTAATTTGTCAAGGTAATATATTAACTGAATTACCAAATTTATCCATAATGCATTCTGCTTACAATTCATTCAGATAGCAAAGGTAGAACATTTTAATATGACACATTTATAATCAACTGTGAAAAAAAGTATTTCCCTTTTTAAAGGGGATTTCAGATCGATCGATCGGTCTATCTATATGTATAAAAATTTTTTAAAAAAATCTTTTACTTTGTGTTTCTTATTTATCCGGTGCTTTTCTTTTCCTTCTGCAATATCTTCTATCATGTCACTCTCCTCTTCTTCATCACTATCATCTGCGTTTTCCAAGAAGTTAAACGTTTCAAGAACATCACCAGAATTCCTACACAAATAAAGACATGAACAGATAACCTTGTTACTTGAAGAGACATTAGATGATGAATCAGATTAAAAGCAATTGCTACCTACCAGAGCTTTAAATCTAGCAAAACAAGAAACGGCTGCATGAAGAAGTTTCTACAACTGCCTGATTTCTTATAAAAGCATCATTCAACAGAATCTTTCCTCAAAATAACAACTCCAAAGTGGTTTTATGACATAAATTCAACTTCAATACACTGCATGTTTTCCTATATGTAATATATATGTATAATACACATATATGCATGCAATATAAATACATATGTTCCTATGTATAATCAATTTCAGCTAAGTTCATAATCATTCAGTTAAGTTCATAATCATAACTACGCTCTTGGGTGCTCAGAGTCTCTAGAGTAGAAAGTTCAATGTGAATGGACCAGTACATATCAATGACTAAGTAAAACCTTATGGAGTTCTTATCTCTCCACTTACCTTTTGATTTCCTGTCCCTTTTGTTTTGATGGAGATTCACCCCCATTGAGGATCTGTTCTAAGTTCTTTGTCTCTACTGAACCATTTGGTTCTGAATTGGAGAGCCCAAGCAAAGACCTTACTCGCTGGGAGCGTACATCCAATATCGTATCTGTATAACCCACTTCCTGAAGATACCTAGATGCATTAGGAGAAGGAAAGCATATTTGAGGAAAAGGAAAGAAATGAGTATTGACTGTTGAAAATTAATGCCACTAATATATGATTATATATGGAAAAATAATCTCCAGCACTATCCATCACATATGGAAAACGTTACTCTATACTACTTAAAGCTCAAGATTACACAGTCCTGAAAACTGAACCACTATTTGCCACCTCAATTATTCTGTTTCTTGGAGTAAATGTATATAGAATTCCTCACACTCCAGGGAAAAATCTGAATACACCAATATTCAACAACGTTACTTACTGTCTCAGTAACTGTCTGCCTTGCTTCCAGGTCAACTGGCTATTCTGAGGTACTGCAGGAACCTCCGTGTCTTTGGTTTCTTCTGAAAGATACAGCATCATAGTTGAATGGGATTGTTTGGTGGTTTCTTGTTTTGTGGTTTGGTTTTTGGGTTTTTAAGGTCTCTTATTTATTTGTAAGATACCAATGAAACTACAAGCAAATATTTAAAAAGCTCTTTACATTAGATACAGTATCTTATGAAGTGTTTTGAGGTTTTTTTTCCTAATTCTTTCCTGAATCATCAAGCAAATAATTTCACAGAACAATCAGTATAAAAATCCTGATCCCTTACATGCAGTAAAGGAACTAGGAAAGTATTTAATTTTTACACAACAGAAAACCTTGCCCTGATCAGCTGAAGTATTACTGCTAAGAAAACACGCTATATCTCTTTCACAAAGAAGATATGCTTAGAAATCAACATAGAAAATATAGTTAAAATAAGAAAAGCAGTGACATGTATTAGCATTTGGAGCAAACAAGCATGTCAAGTTTAACAACAATTCTATCAGTTTATAACAACAATTAAAATCTAGACCCACTGAACTTTTACTACGGCAGAGACTATAAGACATGGTAAAAACTAAGAGTTTAAGGATTTTAACATCTAACTTATGCTGCTTTTAAACACATATGAAAAATCCCATGAAGCAAGAAATAAGAATCACGATGTCCAGTTTCAACCGGATATAAAAGTACCCCAAATGTGGCACTCCTAAAGCAGAAGAAAACAAACAGAAAAGTGAATGGGAAGGGGTATAGAAATCTGCAGAGCACCATTTTAAGGCACATTACACAAATACAGGCCAATGGTGCCGCTTTCCAAAGACCTATATTTCAAGAGAAGCCACATGAAATTCTGTTTATTAAATAGTCCAATGTTGTTATGAAAAATGCTTTCCTCTATCTGCATATTGTGAAGAGCAAAACTGCTATGATTAACTTTATATCTACATTGCGAAATAACACTCTTTGACATTCAGATCTCTTTCAAAACAAAAAATAAAAGGTCAATTAATTTAGATTTTCAGATTAAACAGTATATACCCAATACCAAACCTTTCCTAGACATCTTCTCTAACACACCTAAAGGAAGGTGAGGGGAAGACTGAAAGTTGCAATAAACTGAACAGAGCAAATCTAGAACAATGTATAAACAAATTATACTAAAACAGGCTATTGTAAAAAGATTACCTGATTCAAAAGTTGGCATTTTCAAGTCACCTTGGTTCAATTCTGTGCCATATTTTAATTTATGATATTTTGCCCTGAAAAAGTACGGAAATATTTAACAAATTGGCATACAATACTTTTATCAACTCAAAATGTGCAACTATTGCCATTTAAAACAACCATACTAATAAAATTTATCAAAATAAAACTGTTGTGATAACTATAGAAGCATACGATTACTGTCTTTCAAGAACACAGTTTTGAGATAACCTTTTCACAATTATTCAATTATCAAAGAACTCATAGATGAGAGTTTAGTATGTTCTCCAAGAATGTAATTTTTTTTTCATGTGTGTCAAGCTATTTAGAGAACCTTTCAAAATCCAGTAGGTTGAACTATTTAGCAGAGCTTGAACCTTAATTGAACCCTATCTAGTTCCTAGCAATTTAAAAGACTACTCTCAAATATGAAAATTCTCAAAAGACACATCAATGGAACATGTGCTGCACAAAATCCAAGGATTTCCAACAAATCTTCTGAAATGGCTGAGCTACTCTTGAAAATTTTTTCCAAACCGAAGGTCAGTGCTATCTGATATATTTGATGGTATGGGAGATTTTTTCTAAACTATGGAAGCTTTTGCTTACGTTGCAGTTAGAAACAGTCTCATTAGCAAACTGTCAGTAGGTGGCACTATTGACCATTTATAGTAAGAAAAAAATTCCTGCATTTCATAGCAATTACATTGTAACTGAAAAACTGTAACAGTCCTGAAGCCTAGGTATTTTTGTGACTTGAATCTGACTGTCTGCCAATTAAACAGAATAATATTTTCGGTAGTTTTGGGGGAACAAGTTCATGTTTCATCCATGCACTAGTAAGACTGTCTACCCTATATGCTGTCTTTAAGACACAAAACTTCGTTCATGTTGTAACAGGGCAGCATTCCACCAAGCTCTCCAGATAAAGTACGTGTTCTGATTTATACGCCCCATGAAGTACTGTACATTTAGGGGTAAAAAACAAAACAAAACAAAACAAACCCAGTCAAATAAAATGAAAATAATTAAGAAATTGTGAAGTTAAATAAAGCTGACAAAATGTTTTTGCTCAATTTATAAGTGAAGCCAATAAAGCACTCTGACTGAAAAGCCAAGCTAAATTTTTTCCATTTAGAGATGTGGCAAATACTACTTGGAAGTAGCTGATCCATTCTGGAGCTACAATTTCAAAACATTAATTAAAATTCTACTTTAATTGTTCATTACATGAGATAATGATGTATCTGATCTAAAATTATACCAATGAGTAGCCACTACAAATAAGTCAAAATATTGCAGCATGTAATGAGATCAGTTATATCTTTCCCATCGCACCTGATGCTCAACTTCAATTTTACAGTAAGAAATTGTCATTAAATTCCGATAAACTATATATTTGCAGACATATTCGTCTTCATATTGTCACACAAATATAATTATTACATATATTAAAAATCATGAAGAAGCTGTGTTAGTGTTGTTGACAAGTCAGTGACATTAGTCTCCCACACCACACAGTAACTGAATTCTACATGGAGCATCTTTTGAATCCTTTGAGTATAGACTTGCTGTTCTTCTAAGGCTAGGTTTCCATAAGAAACAAAAAGGAGGAAAAACAATACCCTAAGGTGATTTAACCCCTTGCTGCTATTTAGCTGGTGAATCCTACCACTTTGTTGCAAGGACAGAAGCCAGCTCCAGTCCAAACTCCATGAAGTAAAAACGCAGCCAGAGTTTCATTATCTCAGCAAGTCTTATTAACTTAAGCACAGCATTACGCTAACGAAGCTTAGAGTGGCTCAGAGTACACAACAGAAGTCTCGCTGGGTCTGCAAAGTACCATAGAGGAACATACACTAGCTACAAATAAATACTACATACATATAACTACTTAAGAACTAACTTCATCACAAAAATTGATAAAGAACTATCAAAATACTTACAAGGCATTAGAATAATAACCATATTAACTCTCTAAACCATTATAACACTTGTTGCACACACAGAGATGCATACTAGAAATATCAAACTGTTTTGTAACTACTACTGCATTTTGTTTAACCTTACTGTCCTGTTTCATACCCTTTTCTAAGAAATCACAACAGTCATCACTGTCTGAATGAGTTTGTTTCCGACTCCTTATAATCTGACATTTCATTGCATGGATCTTTTTGACAGAATCAGGGAGCTGGCAACAAGGAAGAGAAAGGGGGCAGGAGGAAACAGGTGCAACAGTGAAAATTACTATCAACAATTTTCAGATCTGAAAATCTCAGAATTTATTGTGCTTTGAGGTTGGTTTCTTTTCATTAATTGCGATTCTTCATTCAGAGGAACAATGGCAAAAATAATAACATCTATTATCCTGAACTGCTAATTCAGTGTAACAATGAAGAAACAAACATACTGTCACTCTTGGATGATTTACTGACAAGTCAGTACCTGATTGCTTTCCTTACTCAATCCATCATACTTATGCAACTAGATCCCCTCAAACTACTGGGCACTTGTAGCAAAAAACTAACGGAAAGCTTCCTTGTTGCCTCCCACACATTCACCAATCAACCCCAGATTTCCAGTTCCTGTTTTTAGGAATCTTCATAAGATTTCTGGCTGGGACTTAAGCAAAGATTTTCATCTTGAAAAGTATGCAGTGTTGGCTTGTACCCACTAGCCGCAAGCACTAAAGCGAACAACGTGTTTCTTCTCTTGTGCTTCTGTTGTACATATGTTTACAAGTTTCTTGCCCATCGAATGAATTTTGGAATGTCATGGGATGTCGAAGTATAAAGGCAGCTGCATTTCAGAAGAAAGCAGGAATTAGCTTTCACGAATGCCATTCATCTTCAAATTCTGCGTTCTGTTGTATGTCTTCACACTCCAGCTGTAATTAACTGCCAGTAAGTAGCCAATCCTCACAGCCTCATGGTGTGCATTTGCAGAAAGTCTCTCTGTGCAGCACACAGAGTTTACTGCTGCCAAAATAAGTAACATCTTTTCCTTCCATTTCAGAAAGTTGCTTATATCCAAGACACTTGGGTTTGCCATAACAGCACATTATCCCTTTGATATGCTCAATATTCTTTAAAGGAAGAGTACACACATCCCAACACTTTGCATACTTTTCATCTGTCTTGAATCCAGACTGGCACATTACCTGTATGATGCAACAATGGTTGGGAACTTTGATTTACTTTCCATTTCAAGGACAGGGTTGAATAAAGTAACAGATCCTTTCCGCCTATTACTTCAGAGAAGACATGATATGCCCACATATGGCTTTCTGAATGAACATACATGGTGCTCTGAAGCATCTTTACACTGGACACTTTGCACAGAGGTAGGCAGCCATCCCTGCCAGAACATTAGTTTTTAATATGAAACCAGCTAATCAAAGTTATTTCTGTACTAGTCACTTATTCATAGTACCAGTTAATAATGTAAAAATACATCTAGACATAATTACTCTTGGACAACTAGCTTTAAAATGTTCTGGTGAAGTCTTGCTGCACTTTGCTACAAAATTTTAAGTTTACTCTGGCAGGAACGTTCCCCTCAACCCAACATAACCAAGTAATGGCTACCCATTTTGTTGCCTGATCCTCAAGACGCTTACACTGTTGTAGTCAGTTACTTTTAAGAGCAAGACAAAATTAAATACAAGAATTGAGTCCACTACTGAAAGTATAAGCACGTCACAAGTTTATTTTCCTAGTGTTCTTGCAAAATTAACTACTAATTTTGGTCAAATGAATAACAAGGCAACAGAAGAGTGTGTAGGTTTGAAGGACAGTAACATGGAGGGACTGAATGGAATTTTAAAGCATTAAATTAGTGCTACAGAAACTGCACCTAATGAGACTAAAAATTCTAGCATCTATCACATGAAGGAAAAAACCAAGCTTCAGAATGTAGCACTTCTAAAGAATTCCATTCTGCCATAAAATATAGTTTTCATCATGCAACACGCACAAAATAGTTGTAGGGAATCAAAAGAACAGTATTTTTCACCCTTTCAAGTTTAATGCTACTGAAGAGCAGGTAAATGTATAGTAATAAGGTATAAAGGTTTTTGGAATATTTCTTCTTACTCAGTATACAATTACTCTAATTCAGAAAAGGGAAACTGTCCAATCTGAACTTTCTGTGTTTAAGTCAAGAATCCAAGCAATTAGAAAATGATGCAGCTTACTGTAGCAGACACTGAAGTTTACCAGAAAACATAGGTGTAAAGATTACCAACCATGAAGTCAGTTTAGATAAAGTAATGTAGAATCATTTAGTAGATAGTTTACATAACATGATGAAGCTTCTTTTAGTCTGTAAAGTCTTCCAGGTCAGATAAAAACTGAACAATATGTATACCTACCTTTCTTGTTTTAATGCATATTCTAACATTTTTATTCTTCTCACTAAATCTTTCTTCAAATTTTCTTGGCCCTTTCTTTCCCCTTGTAAAAACGCTATCCGAGCCTGAAAACACACACACAAAAAACAGAAAAAAAAGATAATGGATTTTATTCCATTCTGTTCCCAAAACAAAGCAATGAAGTCTGGCTTGCAAGTTAAAAAAAAAGAAAGAAGAAACTGTTTTGCATTAATCACTTCAGTTAGTCATTAACAACAAAAATATTTTTGCCCTAGAGACCACATATTCTTTTCTGTTCATAAATGTTGGGGGTGCTGCCTTGAAATAAAAGCATTAAAATTAGCACAGTAACTCAACAAGACGGCACAAACAGCAATCATATTAAACATTTTAATATACGCACACATTTTTGTCCATATGCCACTGTTAGCATAAATTCTATTACACATTTTCTTCCAATCCCAAAGTCATTCAAATAGATACATGGCCTGTTTTTAAGATACTTAGTTTTTAATGCCAGTATATTGAACAGATTAAGAAATGGTTACATGAATTCAAATACAGAATTTACAAATCCATTATACAGGAAACAACTATATTTTATGGATTCATATTTTACTACTGAAGACAGCTGAAGGTTAGAATATCAAGGGAGAATTTTTTAGTGTGCTGTTCTATCTGAAGAAAAAGAATGCTTTTTTTTTCTTTAAGTAAGAATCATATTACTCACCTAACTTAGAAGCAGTGAAGCTTTCTATTTGCCTGCTAACCTAGCGGATAACAACAAATTCAGTAAAACATACAAACTCTCTCAACTAGTGCTAAAGGTCTAGTGGAAAACTTTAAAGTAGTTGGAAATAAAGGTAGAATGTTTGTTAAGAAAAATGTAGTCTCTTCACTAAAAACTGAAAGGACTTAAATTTTGCCTTTTGCAAGCTAAAATCCTAGGGAAGACAAGGGAATCTGCAGATGTGAATACAAAATTTTAACAGCTAGCAAAATAACTGGATCGGCCATCATTACAGGAAACCACAAACTCATTTGTCCTCATTATGACTTCAAACTGACTGAAGTCATTGGGTAGCTAATTCAAGACAAGATTTAATATAAAATTTTCTTGGAATAGTGATTTAAGAAATAGAAAAAGGAAAGTAAAGTAGAGACCACATTGCTCTACAGAGCTTAAGATCAACAATACACATTCATTATTAAAGGAAGCACAATAAAAAAAAACCCCAGAGCTATAATTGGCACCTAATCTATCCTTGAAGATTTTTTTAAGGGGAGTGGTTGTGTATTTTCTTTCCTCTCAGTGGTTAGAGCCTAAAACTGTCTAACCAGGAGGATAGCATTCCTACATTGCTCCTTTGTCAAGACTAAGTGGTATCAACATATAAAACTTCACACATCAACCCTAATTTTAGCCTCTGTGGCCTTGTACTCAATGGCAAACCAAATTAAAATGTGTTATTTACCTTTCATTAGCTAACTAATGATTTAATCAATTAAAATTTAAAATCCAAGTGAGAAAAAGGCAGTTAGGGCATTTCAGTTGAGTGCTTTCATGACAAGCTTTTTTTCCCCCTGACAAACCATGTGACTTGGTGAGAAAGAGTAATGCACAAACAGTGCATGTTAATGCAGAAAGAAAACCATAAAAATAAACAGACTTTGTAATGATCACACATATTTCAAGACACAAGGTAGAGATCAAGATCAGGAAACAGCTATTTTAAACAGTGGGCTTCCACAGGAATGGAATGGAGGGAGATGAGCAAACCCAACTATACTCAACTGCAATTGTGTTACTTAGATTCTAAAAAGATACTACAAAACTAACTCGATTATACATAACTTGCACTCTAGTGTCTAAGCAAGTGACCACATGATTTCACAAGCCCAATTTATTACCCCAATTTTCAATGGTCAAGAATAAGTCAGCAAAAAGTAAACAGTGTCGTTACACATAAATGCAAAGGTGTACATAAAACAGTTATAAAAGTAGGTTTTGTTTGTAGTAATACATTACATGCACATATGCACAAGACCATAATTCAAATATCTGGAAGTTACTGCACGCAAACAGACTCTCTTTACAAAAATAAAACCAGAACTAAATACTTTGATAATTATAATCTAAGGAAGTAGTGTAAACTCTTCTGCACTTTGACTTGAATGTAGTTCTCAACTCCTTCCAAAACTCAAGTCTTCTGTAAGTGACGGTCTTCTCCCTTTCTATTAGTCTTCTTTCATTGGCCAGCACCCTTTTACTACTATTCGACAAACCTTAGTTGCCAGATGCAACTGTTGGGCCTTAATTCATCCTCAGTTTGCTGACAATGGAAAGGAAAATATAGCTGAGATCATACACAGAAGGAGTCATCTGCTTCCTAAATGCTCACAGCCAAACTACTTCCTTCTTCTGGAAATATTTCTGGAGTACTTGGCCAATCAGAATCTAATCTCCATATTTATTAAGTATTGCCTAGATCTCATCTTTTTCAACCAGACATGTTAATAAGCTAAGTGATCTTTAGGATCAGCACACTACAGCAATAACGTTATAAAAATACAAACAAAACCCAAAATGCCACTCTACAAAAAAGGCCCTCAAAAGACCTTTGATGTACAACAGTACTTATAAGAATCTTTAACAGGGTCCAAAAGGTTGAACAGAAAGATTGTGAAACAAGAACATACTTTCTAGTTGGGTTTTTGATATTTTTGTCAATATTAGCAGAGTTGTTTCAGCAGCACTCTCTCTTAACTGCTTCTATACATATTTAACCTGATTTTAGGGATTCCTCTCCGCTCCTACTCCCCGCCACATCCCTCTTCTCAC
>WTSP01018798.1:0-10583 GCA_025331215.1 Actenoides lindsayi | reverse complement strand
GGGTTTTTTTATTTTTTGCAAAATTTGCGCGGGTTTTTCGACAGCACCCTCCCTTAACGCCTTCTTTTCCCATTTATCCCCTTTTTTGGGATTCCCCCCCCCCCCCCCCCCCCCCCCCTTTTTCTCCATTATTACTGTCACATGACTGAAGTGTAACAGAAGTTATCTGTGCAGAAGTTAAGAGCTTAATCTTTAGAAATATGGAAAATCAGTTTAGACTTTAAAAACACTTAAGTCATCAAGACCCCCAATACAAAACCAAGAATAAGATCCCTGTAGATTTGCTTTCTTCCTTAAGTCTTGAACTGAGAAATGAGGGGTATCAAACCTATCACAACATAGTCAATGACTATGAGCCCTAAGAATTAACACACAATTTCCCAACACTGACTTCTTTCAAAAGCAGTAAATCTCAGGTTTGATAAAAACAGATTAAGTAAACAGATCAGTTTCCCTCAGGGTTGTTCCACTAACTTGCACTCGAAACACAAAGACAAATGCTTAAGAAATGCCCTCTACATAATAAAACCTTCTCAATCCTTAGATATTTCTTTCTTTTGAAAAAATCCTGAGAGCGCTAGCTTCAGTATGTCTTATAGCTATACTGATGATTAAAGATTTACTGGCAATAAAATTGGGAAACAAAATAGCACAGAACAATTTTGTACTCACCTTCCCCCTCTCCCAGTTTCGACACAATTCTTTCCATTGTCTTAAACCACTTTGTAAATCCCCAGCCTGATACTAAGAGGAGCAATCCTCCTCCTCCTATTTCTGTTCCCTCTACTGTGCTGACTTTGCTGCTTCTGATGCCACACATTAAGTCTACTGAGGAAATCATTCTATTTATTTTTTACTCAGTTCTGAATTACATCAGTTTCCTGATCCTACTCTGTATAGCCATGGGAGTACTCAGGCTGGCACAAGGGATGCAAACAGGATGCTGAAGTATCCTGAAGCTCCTTTCAGTGACAAGGTCTTTGATCAGTCTAAACTGACCATGACATCATAACCTGCAAGTCTACCAGGGCACAAGAGTTGCAAAAACAAGAGCAGAAAGTCAACTACAAGACAACTCTTAACTTTTATGAATTACAAATTCAATCAAAATATATTTTTAAAAGTGTATTAGCAAGATAATTCTTAAGGGGGAGAAAACATGTTGTTTTACAGCACATGTATGCAACACTTGTTCTGAAAGCAAAAATATGGCCTGCCATGGCTTGAAAGGAATCCAGTTGCATTTAGTTGTGTACAGATTCTGTTAGAATATTTTTCCTCACAGACAGGGGTATGCTTCAGATTCTCAAAACAAGCTCTGCCAAGAGACTATTTTTCAGGAAAGATTCCTTCTCTTCTACCAGCCTGTCCATTCTCATATTTACAGTATTTTCCTAGACCTTGGAGATCCACCATCCTTCTACAAAATTCAGTGACACTTGCTAACTCTGGGCTCCCTCTACACCTTGGCCCTCAGCTGTAGCACCACATGAACTTGCCCAGTTTTATTATAAAAATGAATTTAGGCAGCTTGGAGAAGCAGAGTGACAGATACTTTGTATTTGTGCAAGGATGCATGAAATACTTCCTGAAACTAGGCAAGATAGAATACATGGGTAAAAAGAATTACCGAACAGCTACTTGTATAGTATGGATCCCACAAACCAGAACTGTCTGAAGTTAAGTAACTACAGAATGCACATACAGAAGCAGACAAATAAGACCTGTAATATCTAACACTCTAGACTTTGTAAACTTTGTTGTTTTAATGGTGTATTGCATTTCACACGTACATACACCACATTTTGTACCTGGAAGGGTTTTTTTCTTTTAAATAGGTAGTCTGACCAGGTGCAGATCAGGTAATAATCTTTCAAGCAACAAACCCAGAGATCTCAAATAAGAAACTAAAGTTTTCCTTGAATGGTACATAAGTGAATCACTGATTACACCGACACTCCACTTCCCTAGCATGCAGTTACACTGCTTGATCAAAGTGTAACAGAAGATTTAAGGTTGTTTACTAGAGAACTTTCACATAACTTTAAATTATTAAAAATATTGCATTTCACATAGAAGTTGATAAATCAAACTTTAAAGAAAAAAGAAAGTTTTCTGGGAAGAAAATGGTTATTTCTCCCCACCCCCTCCTTTTTAAAGAAGCATGAAAGGTCCTAAAACATAAGATTTGTTGTCCTACATTTCATACAGCACTAGTCAGAATAGCAGCATTCACATTAAAACTGCATTTTGTCAAGTGTACAGAAAAGTCTGACTTAAAGACAGTCCTTACATTGATCAACCATATTTCTCTTAGCCATCGAGGACAAAGGAGGGAAGGTATTACAGTATTTTGGGTACATAAAATTGCATATGTCACCTAAAGGTTACATAATAACTACATATAGGATTTCACAGTCTTATTTTATTAAGAAATCCTGATGTGCAGTATTTGAAATATTTGTCTAACACCTCAAACCTAGACAACCATATCAAATAGAAAAAAGAAGTACAAAACCTAAACGGTAAGGCATGTAAGGCTGTTTAAAGGACATACCTCACACTGTCAAAACACTTTGCTGTACAACTCAAACAATCAAATTCTAATGGATTTACCAATACAGGAGCACACTCAGTAAGTGAGCATACTTTCTTTCCATTTCAGTTTTTAACTCTCATACTCAAGAATCACATTTCAAAAAAAAAAAAAGAAAATCAACTATATCTACGGCAATGCCAGCTGCACTGCTTGTGCTTTGTTTTCCTCAAGTTCATTCAGACTTCCAGAAGGAAAGAAAGAAATGCAACACACTGACACAGCTTGAGTACACATCCCCAGTGTGCTCACAAGTGTATGCTTATCCTACTAGGGCATGTCACAAACCTCAAAACAGTAAGATTTAAAAAAACAGAAACCCAAACAAAAACACAACAAAAAGTTGTTTTAATCATAAGGCTATTATCACACAAAAAGACTAACCTAAACTTGATTTTTTATATGTTCATTATACCAAAGGTGAAGCAGAACACTGTTTTAGAAAACGAAAAAATACTTGGGATGTGGAAGATGACTCAGAACAGTGATTTAAGAGTGGATCCATCCATGTAGTTCCCATTCACTAAAGGGAAACTGAACCGAGGAGAAGCCTTCTCCTTCAGTTTTCAACAGTCTGAAGCTTCACCTCACTCAGAACATCCAAACTATCACGTACACAAAAGCATTAAGCATTTAGAAGAGTTTTAATGTATCCTTACAGACCTTCATTTCAGGAAAAGTGAAGTTAGTCTGGCCATTATTATCAACATACTGTAAGCAAACTACTAAAATGCTCCATGCAACAGTTTCAGAGTATCAGTCACCGTCCCTATATGCCAGCTCTCCTTCTCCACACACACCTGACAATTTCTGCAGGATTTTTTTTATTATTTATTTTTTATTTAAAGACTCCTCCACAAGCAAATCTGCGTTTTCCTTCACATCTCACATGCAAATCATGAAGAACATCACCACTCTAAGCAGACCCAAGATCCAGCAAATTTTGGCTGAAAGCCATTGAACAGCTATTGTTTCTTTAATCAACTGACAGTTAACAGGAATGCCTGGAGGTACCAGAACAGCTCCAAGTTATTCTATCTTCACCAACATCCGCAAAATCCTACTGAGAAATTACAATCTTTCATTCATACAAATTGAATTTCATCACTCAAGACAATTAAGTGGCCAAGTAAAACATAAACAGCAAAATAATTTCTTAAGACTTATAAATGCTTACTATTCTACAGTCTGGACAGCGTATTTCAACCTCATTCCTTTAGCAGGTTGAATAATCTATGAAACAAGTTTGTACACAAGCTCCCAAGACCCTGGGGCAGTCATGTTTCTAATAATAATTCAAGAAAGCTCTGCAAACAAATGTAAATTACTCTAAATTCTTTTTACAATTATGAGTATTTGAAAACATAAGTATCCTTCCTCGAGAAAGTACGTACTTCCTGAAGATCAAGTCATGTAAAATAAAACTAAAAATTCTACATCTATTTTCTTAACTGACTTGCTACAGGACTTTAATTCATTTCACTTTTTTTCTTCTAATAGATAAAATAAGAATATTAGTGTTCATACACCTTTTACATAAAAATGTTAATACAGTAAGTTAAATTGTTTTACACATGAACATACGGTCACTTCCAATGGGACCACAGAAAAGTGCAAGAACCTGAGTTATGCAGTTTACTCTGCCAATACGTAGATTGGTCAATGCTAACACTGAATACAGAATACATCCTACATTCATCTCTAGGCAGTTTTTCTTTATCAAACCGTGTAGCAGATCTGTACCACAATATTCAGAAGCATCCAAGTTTGCTTTTGTTAATGCCTAAAATGGATTTCTATTGAAAACCTCTCTCACACATTACCAAATGAAGAGAAGCATACAAAGAAAAAAAAAAAAAATACAAGCAAGAAACCAAACATCCCAAGTTTCTTTATTATTTAGCACAACAAGGCTTGAGAGTATCCACCTAAACAAATCAGCTTCCTTAACAGGTCTTCCTAGCAATTTTACAGTCTCAATACTTTCTATGAAGTCAGACAATCTTTCACAAAACATTGGTAATAAACAGAGGATGTAACAAACATCCAGTGTTTTTGCAGAATAAATGCTACATTCTGTCTTTGACACAGAGCAGCCAAAAATTAGTATTTTTTTGAAATGAAAAGAAATTCTTACTGTTTGATAAGAAATTGAAGTTTTGCTTTTTAAAAAGACATTTTTCCAAATGTCTGCGCTGGAAATAAATCCACAACACAACTGCAACACTAACGTCAAAAGCTGAACTCTTGCCAAAGATATCAGCTATCAACTGTAAGCGCTCCCTACCTCAATTAACAAGACTGTATATAGTATTTCCTAGGTAAACTTTCTATTTTGGAACGTTTTGTACATTATTCCAGCATTAAATGCTTAAGAGAAGCAAAAGCTGTGAGCAGTATCTTCTATTTGGACAAACTAATGAACACAGACAAGCTTGTGGATGAGCCAGTGTCCAACCACGTTTGATAAGCAAAATACACTGTAACCACAGATTAGATCGTGTTTTAACCACTTGAGAAATACTCTTGACCATCACACCTATGACATCACAGCACAGCAAGTATTTTTAAGACATTTAGCATCATCATAAATGTCAGTTTATTCATGAAATGTTCTATATAAAGTAATACTAAATCCCTAAAAAATTTGCACTTGACTTTGAAGTCTCTGAAGTACTTCTCTGCCCAGACACAAACTCCCATATATATTTACCCATACCACAATAATCAGAGATGAAAAATAAACTCTTGAGTAGGCTTGCATCTTCTCTCTATATTACTGAAACACAGATTTAAGGGTGTAATAGACAGGTCTGCAATATAGAAACAACGCTATGCAACGGTTCTAACTTACAGCACAAGCTGATAGCAAAGCACAGACTAAAGTGCAGTACAACCTGAGCAATTTTAAGAAATTTAAAAAAGGTCAGGAGTATCCTGTAATTGTGAGTCTTAGAATTTAGACTACAAGGGTTCTTGTACATTTTGTTCTAATTTTAATTTTTCAAGAGCAGTTTCTAGCCCTGGACAGGAGTATTCAACAACCCCACAAGAAACTTACTAAACTGCTGTATTTTGATACTGGCTATTGGTGAGCTGGTTAAGGTCTCTTATTTTAGTTAATAAACTAAGAGATCATTTCCTTTCTTAGCAGAAACTAGCTATGTTAAGTACATTTCACCTGTTACAGTACAGATAGCATTGGCTTCCTTTTCATTTAAGATAGACATTCAATACTGTGAATATGCAAGATTAATCTACAGTATTCCCATAATCAAATTCCTGCTTACTACTGCACTTTTCTCTATAACTGGATTAGAAAACACAAAGCCAAAGGAGTGATACTGAAAACAAGCAAACTATGCATTTGGTGTGGCTGTATGTACTTATCTTCAAAGACAGATTTCACTGGAATTTAACTTGGAGGATATGCTTTTACTATCCTACATAAGCAATATATAGCACTTTTTATTTCAATCATATAATTAAGAGATTCATGTGTGACTCAAAGTCAAGATGCTGGAGACTTGTTTTATAGAAGTGCAGAGCAGTTAATTAAAAACACATCTATAAATTCTCTACCTTCCAAAAGGAAAGTGATATCCTTCTGCCTTCAGCATAACTGGAGTGGGGGAACTTAGAAAAGGATGTTTCTGAACTAACAATAATGCAAATAAAATTGATTTTAAAGACAAGAAGATCAGTTGAAGCAGTCTGACATTTCGATAGATAACATTCACACTAAATCAAATGTATGAGTGAAGGTTTAAAAAACTAACAACAGAAAAATCAACACACACAAACACACACTCTCCACTAAAGAACCAAACAGAAAGAATTGCATAGTTCCCTCAGTAGCTTATTCAAAGGGTCTAGTTCTTTATTTATGATGCCTTCAGAAAAATCATGGAAAGAATACATTATTTTGAATCCATTTATATTTCTTCTTTGTCTTACTGCAGAAAGGATTCATAAGTTTTCCACTGTACAAAAATGATTGCAGTATGCTTTACACTTGGTGCCTAATTAAATTCTTTGGCTGTTCTACAAAAACCAAAACACTCACACAGAGAAAACCCAAACAAAACCATCCCACACGACTATAAAAAAAAGCAGTTACCCAGCTTCATACATATATCTGTCACACTATCTACACCCCCTCACTGCGATAATTTTCTTTTTTTAAGGTGAAGTTTCAGTTTGCTGTGTCATACCCCTTAACTTAGCAATTTTCTACTTAAAAGCATCTGAATACATCTAAAACCCAGGGAGGCACCTAATAAGACTACCTCTCAGATTTCTTTTTCATTAGCCAGCAAGACTGAATTCTAAACGGATCACTCTTCAAGATGTTACTTCCAGCCCTCAATTTGTTTTGATGTCAATTTTTCAGCATTCTTTTCAAAATTACTATTAAAGAATGGGACATTATATTGTAATGTTAACTTCGCCAGTTCTGCACAGATCACAAGACAAAAATCACTTCCCAGTTTCTATATTTATAGCTCTCACTTATAAAGCCACAGATCATTCAGGGGGTTTATGAATTTCTTTTAGCAGAAAACTCCGAGCAGTCCTGGAGAAAAGCAGCTCAGCATGTTTATTTCAGCATGAGTTCATCCTCAGATGCAGTTTCTGATTCTGTCACCATCATCTATATTCTCTACACTTCTCATAAATGCATGAACTTAGCAAGTAACATCTTTTAAAAATCAAAACATAGTTAAATACCTTGGCCCATTTCTATCTAAAAATATTCATATAGAGTCTTTTAAACTGCTGGCCATTTTCTGGAACTCACCTAAGCTAGTTAAAAGGATTTCTTTCCAAGAAGGTCACCACTACAAACAGCAAGACTAATTATACACTGATAAAACACAGTATTTTAATTTGAAGATCAAAAATATCTTTGTCAACATCTGGTGCACTATTCCATGAAGTTACATTGTTGCCCCATACAGCTAATAATGAAGAGCTTTGTTAAACACTTAATACTAAATAGAACTAAGAATATTAAACTCATTCTCTATATTATTACTAGCAGTTATATCACAGAATAATAGAATGGCTTGAGTTTGAAGGGATCTTAAAGGTCTCCTAGTTCCAACACCCCTGCCATGGGCAGGGACACCTCCCACTAGAACAGGTTGCTCAGAGCCTCACCCAGTCTGGTCTTAAACACTTCCAGGGATGAGGTGTCCACAACTTCTCTGAGCAACTCATTCCAGTGTCTCACCACCCTTGTAGTAAAGAGCTTCTTCCTAATGTCTAATCTAAATCTATCCTGCTCTAGTTTAAAACCATTGTAGCACAAGAGCACTGAATTCAGTGTGAAGTATCCTTTGTAGTGTGGCACGTCCTTACAATTACTACAGAGTGGAAAGTGAAGGAAAAAACACAGTACGGTAAACACTGTCAAATGTCAAGAAGATACATTTCATTTCCAAAACCAGAAACATCTATTTATTATTTAGCAATATAGAAGAGGAAAGTGTAATCAGCAGCAAACTGTGAACACAGTGACCTGAACTGAGACTGTTCTCGTGATGAACACTCATGTCAATGTTCATCAGCTGTAGGCCAGTAACACAACCCCTACAAGGAATGGGCAGAAGAAAGAAAAAACTACTCAAGTGTTAGTTAGATATTCTAGTTATATATATACACACACACAAAGTGGCACAGTATTACAGAGCTTAAAGAGCTTTACATCGTTAAGGCAATAGCAGTGCTGACAGTAACAAACTCAAATACAATCAAGCTCATGGAAATAAAAGTTATGAAAAACACCAGTAAGATAGTTAGAACACTAGTGTTTAACAAAGTGTTTTAAGAAAGGCATCACAAAGGTGACAAGGAATAGTTACTTTGAACCTCCTAAATGTTTATCTAGCCTCTTGGCACAGAACAGTGCTGGGGCTCTCTAATGTACATGACTATCAAAGAGTTAACACAGCCACTAGTCCTGCCTTCTACCAATTCAACTGTACAAATCTTGCTAAAGCTATGAAATAGAATAGGGCTTATTAAACTTGCAAACATGTTTACATGTTCTCCTGGAATACTTCGGAGAGTTCTGTTTGCCCAAGCAGAATCTTTTGGTTTGTCTCAAGATATACCCCAGGATTCTGTTTCCACACCCCAGGGTCTGGGCATTAAAGCACCTGATCCTCAAAGAAAGCAAACAGCTACAGTTTCACAACTCTTACACTGCCAATTAATGAGCTGAATTCATCTGGCTTATTACCACTTGTTATTCTCTGTTTCGATACACTGTGATATCTGAAATACGTACTGAAGCTGCCTGCTGGTAAACATAGTATCAAGAAAAAGACTGTAGTATTCACCTGGAAAATTTTGGTTTGAGATCAAAATTTTACACAGGAACAAAGCATAGTTTGCCAGAATCAAGCATTCTCCAACTTCTTATAGTGGTCACTGGTATAAAGCCAAGGGGGCTAAGGGGTGTTTGTTTTTTCTTATAGGAGTATTATTTGATCAGTCTCAAATTTGGTAGCAGTTAAGGAGTGACCATATTTTGGGTGAAGCGAAATCAAGGTGAGCAAACAGAAGAAACTTTACAGCAAGCAACCTGTTTGAAAAAATGAGTTAGTTAAGAAATTCAGGCATTTGGAATTTCTGATGTTCGTTCCCTATTTCGGAATCATTTTAATCGACATTCAAAGAAGCTCAGTTTTTCAGTTTTACTGCCAACATATGCACAACACCTTCAAAAAGGCTAAGAATGCACCTCATCTTTCAGTAACAGTAAGTGAAATTTATCCTGATCCTAGAAAAATGTACTTTTACCCTTAACTGCTAACAGCAGGTTACCACTATCAGCCATTTTTATAATAATCCTATAGTGGCAGAAAAAAAATTAGAGGCTGCTTGAATTCCTGCCATAGGTTCATAACTGATCCTGAAGAACAGCCAGCTTCGTAATTAGCTCTTAATACCTGTTGAAGTTGCACAAATGAAGGCATAAGATATCATTAAACTCAATATTACTCATTAAAGTCAGTATTATTCTCAAGGTATCTAGCATCAAACTCAAAACATTATGGGTAGGAATTAGAGCCCATGGCAAGAATGGGAACCTTGTGGCCAGAGTCTACTACAGGCTGCCCAATCAAGGGGAGCCCGCTGATGAAGCATTCTTACTCCAGCTCCAGGAGGCATTGCACTCACAGGCTCTTATCCTGCTGGGGAACTTCAACCATCTCTATATTTGCTGGAAAAGTAGCACAGCAAGCTGTAGGCAATCCAGGAGGCTCCTGGAGTGCCTGGAGGATAACTTCTTCGGACAAGAAACAGACACCCCTACCCAAGAGGATGCAATACTGGATCTATTGGTCAGAATGCAGGCAAGCTCATCAGGGTTGTCAAGGCTGGCTGCAGCCTGGGCTGTAGTGATCATACACTGGTGGAATTCACACTACTAAGGGACATGAGTCAGACACCGAGCATAGGCAGGACTCTGAATTTCAGGAAAGCAAAATTCCAGCTCCTCAAGGAGTTAATCAATAGGACACCCTGGGAAACAGTCCTCAGGGACAAGGGAGCAGAACAGAGGTAGCTGATCTTTAAGGACACTTTTCATAGACCACAAGAGCTCTCAAGTCCCAGGTGTAAGAAATCAAGCAAGGAAGGGAAGAGACCAGCACGGCTGAGTAAAGACCTGCTGGTCAAACTACAAGGCAAGAAGGAGTTGCACAGGCACTGGAAGCAGGGACAGGTATCTTGGAAAGAGTACAAAGCCACTGCCTGATTGTGTAGGGATGAGGTCAGGAAGGCCAGGGCACGGCTGGAGCTCAGCTTGGCAAGGGATGCGAAGAGTAACGAGAAGGGCTTGTACAGGTACATCACCAAGAACAGGAAGGTTAAAGAAAATGTACCTCCTCTGACAAGCAAGAATGGCAACCTGGTAACAACAGACGAGGAGAAGGCTGAGGTTCTCAACAACTGCCCGCCACCCTCCCCCCGC
>WTSP01018796.1:0-28476 GCA_025331215.1 Actenoides lindsayi | reverse complement strand
GATTCTATGAAATATTTCTAATATGTCCATTTGCCTCTTTCCAGGGCCGCCCTCCCCCTGGACCCCGTCCTGCCAGGCGCTGGGCCGCTGGCTGCCGAGGCCAGGTGAGGGTCTGGGGGGGGCTGCTGGAGCCGAGCGTCCCGCCGAGCCCCCGCCGCGGCTGACGGGGGGGCTGTGGCAGGGCCCTGCGCCTGTCCTACCTGCGCGCTGGAGGCCGTGACCCGGCCATCCTGGACCAGCTCCTCCAGCTCCAGGCAGAGGCCACGGTGCTGGAGAAAGGCCCCAGAGGGCTGCGCGGGGGCAGGAAGATGGGTAAGCCCCCAACCCCAGCCCCAGGCAGGGGCCCTGGCTCCACAGCCGGCAACTGAGGCATCCCCGGCCGTGCTGGCAGAGCCCCCTGGCACCGGGGCACGGGACCTGGAGGTGGCACTGCTGGCAGTGGAGCTGGAGAACCAGCGGCTGGAAGGTGAGCTCCTGGCACTGAAGATCAGGAGGAAGTGGAGAGCTGATGCTGGTAGGTGATGGGGCCCAGGGAAGGGGCAGCCCCCCCCCCCATCTGCACTGGGGTTACTGGTGTCAGAGCCCCTGGACTGCCAACGGGTCATGCGAATATGTGCCTGGGGGTGGTGGGCAGGGCTGGAACTGCAGGGCCTGGGGTGGGATCTCTGCACTTGGAGAGCCTTGCACAAGGACAGCACTGGGGGGGATGGGGGCAATGCTCCCTTAGACACTGGGGAGAAACAGGGAGGAGTCATGGCAGAAGCAGGAATGGGACCTCCAGTGACCCTGAGCAGCAGCCCAGTGGGATGCCAAGAGGAGAGGGCTGCTGGGGGGGTGTAAACCCCTCTGTGACATCCTGCCCCCAGGCTCACGGGTGGCCCAGCAGCACGCAGAGGAGCTGGCCAAGCTCCAGGCAGAGGTGGGGATGCTGCGATGCCACACAGAGAGGATGGGGTCACGGCTGCCCACTGCCATCCTCCCACCCCCCGTGGCCCCCCTGCTCCCACCAGCCCTGCCTGCACCAGAGCTTTTTACAGTAAGAGCCTCATCCCAGGGCAATTTCCAGCTCTCCAGGAGTGGGAGGGGAGATGGGGTTAGGCTGCCAACCCAGATGGGATGATGGGGCTGGGGGTATGAGCTCAGGGATGATTTGGGAACTGTTCCCTTGGCTGCAGCTGGGGACATGGGTGTCCCGTGGAACCAGGGCAGGAAATCAGCCCAGGAAGTGTCAACAAAGGGCATGATTTGTTCTGCAAAGGGCATGATTTGTTCTCCACAACCACTGCAATGTGTGGCAGGGGTGGCTGGGCAGCTCATGCTGGCTCCTGTCACAGGATGATGCTGGGACACCCCCCGCCCCCCGTTAACACCATTTTCCTCCTTTCCCAGGAGTCCCCAGGGCCAGTACTGGGGACAGGCAGCCCCCCAGCCCCCAGCCATACCTATACCCCCTCCATCCTCACCCCCTTCGTGGCCCTGGAGGACCCCCCTCCTGCTCAGGAGCCTCAGGTGTAGGACAAACCTCTCCCAGGTGAGCCGGGACTGTCCCTGCAGCCCTGCCCCACATCTCCCTCCCAGCCTGGAGCAGGAACAAGGCTTTAACTGCAAATATGATGAAGAGAGAGAAAAATGTGTTACAGCTGCAGGGGGGGAGGTTTGGCCAGCTGTAGAATTAGCAGAGGCAGGGGAGAAGCACCAGGGGCCCCTCCTGGGAGCAGAGGCTGAGGGCATTGCAGCAGCAGCCATAGCAGGCTGGGAGGGGACAGGCAGCAAAGCCAGTGCCCTCTGGTTCAGCTTTCACCTTCAGCTGCTCCTCATCCCAAGCTGGTGCCCACAAGAGGCTGAGCTATTTCACAAGGGTCGTTTGAGGACTGGCAGAGGGCACAAGCCCTTATTTTTCCCTTTGCTACAGCTCACTCCAGCAGCTGCATCCCCACCATAAACCAAACCCTTTCTAGGTGAAGTCTGACAAGAGGCAGTCACAGCTCAGGCCTGGCACCCAGCAAAATCTCAGGGAGATCTCCTCCTGCTACCTGCTTAATAAAAGGCTTCAGCCTGCTGCTCTTCATTTTTTTTTTT
The DNA here is from genome assembly GCA_025331215.1 of Actenoides lindsayi. Lineage (NCBI taxonomy): Eukaryota > Metazoa > Chordata > Aves > Coraciiformes > Alcedinidae > Actenoides > Actenoides lindsayi. The sequence goes on along the minus strand of WTSP01018796.1, from coordinate 26,397 downwards.
TTTTTTTAAACATACACCCCTTGCCCCAGAACAGCCTCCCCTCCCTACCTGTGCACACAGGGACTCAGAGCTGAGCCAAAGAGACATCACCCTCTGCTCCCCCCCTCCCCTGCACAAAGGGCTAAAGCTGAGGCCAAGCAAAGCCCATGACACAGCCCAGCAGGGTCTTGGCAGTTACAAAGGGTGCAGGGCCCAGAGGGTCTCTTATCAGCCTTCCCCAGCATGTTTAGGCTGCTAGAGCAAAACAGAATGAAGGTCAAGACAAGGAACATGTGCTTACAATCTTTATTGAGGTCATACAAAAGTTGCCAAAAGTGAAAAAATACACTATATACAAAACCATTTTCCTTGTAAGGAGAGGAGTGTCCAAGGTTAAAGAATTATCATACTGTGCTTTCAACTGCAGCCCCTGATTCTGCTTGTGGCCTTTTCTCTGTCTAAAAGAAAACAAAAGGTTTTGTTTTTAAAAACAAGACACTGCCTTACAGCACCAATTCATGCAGCACTTCAAGGGTTCTGTCCTTTCAAGTCTTCACTTGTGCTTTGCTGGTCTCCAGAGCCCAATGTTATTCTCCACTATTAATATTAATCCCCTGGACTACAGTTGTTAACATCAAAGTATTAAAGACTCTGGGGAAAGGTCCTGGGTTGTAGTTCAGCCTGACCCAAACACCCAGAACATGCTCCTGTCCCAACCCACGGGTTGAAGTCTCCAGAGCTGGTGTCAGACACCATGGTACAACGTGCATCTTGCCCAGGGGGGAAACATTCCCCATCTCATGGGGGAAGCCTTGTGAAGACCAGCAGGCAATACAGTACATCTACCAAGCACAAGACTGTGCCTGAACAGAGGGGGGTAGAAAAGGAAAAAAAAAAAGCAAAGCACAGCACAGAGTCCTGACTCAGCTGCCCACCTCCTCTTCCATTTTTTCTGCAACCTCATTTCCACTGGGGGCAGCTTCACCACCACCGCCATTGACAGCTGGCTCTGCTTTAGGCTTCTTAGCTTCACTGTCTCCCTGGGGGGTCTCCTCCTCTGGTTTCCTCTGAAGACAAAAGGGTTTATGGTCTTCACTAGGTACAAATCCAAGTTTCAATATTTTTTCCCTTTTAGAGAGTTAGCATCTAAACATCACTGCACATTATCTGTTCAACCTCTACTGGCCAAGTTTAAGACAGGTACTTCAGTGTTAGGCTTTAACCAAGGCTCTGAAGCTTTGGTACAGAGGACTCAGCCACAAAGGATGTCCAGTAAGGCACTAATATCTCTACTGCTGAATTATCCTTAGTTATAGTTGGGCAAGGAAAGATGCAACTGCTGAGCCAGGGCACAGGTTAGGGGGTAGACTTAGCACCTCTATGACACTTGGAATCACCTCTGTAAAGCAGATCAAAGTTGCTCCAGGCAAACCTGAACTGAAAGAGGCCAATATAACGCAGGCCAGGCTGTGCCCCAGCAGCATACAAACCAAAAACTAAGATCCTACAGGGCATAATTTTAGTTCTATTAGCAAACAGTTCCAGAAAAAGCAAGGTATTGAGCAGTAGGTTCCTCTGAAGGTGTATCTTTAAGAGGCAGTTTACCATCACCACTATCAGACTGGCTTTGCTATTCATTACAGTCCAATTCTCCATTTCCACGTGGAAAGAAGGGAACCCAGCTCAGCCTGGTTGCTTGTCCTTTTCTTGAGACCTGTAGGCCACTCTGCTCTGCTGGCAGGTCCTCAGCAGAGGAGGGCACTTGTTCAGAGACCACCTCCAGAAGCCATAAAACTCAGCTCCGAAGTTAAACCAGTGTGGGTCAGGCAGGGTGCTGAACCATCAAGAACAGTCTCCTGGAGGCCAGATGGTTCCCTGACTGACTCCCAGGGGAAAGGAGTTTCAGGCACTATTTCTGTTTTCACTTCAAGTGTTTTTTCCACTATAGAGCTAAGTTTAAAAAAGCTTCAAGCCAAGAAATCCCAATGATATAGAGCAAGCCAGTAGTACTTCCAACTGTTTATTCGACTAGGCATTTCTGGACTCACCTTTTTCCTGACTAGGTGAGAGATGTCTGTAACACACTGAGATGCACCATCAGCTGCTTTTCTTACTGGAATCTATTACAAGACAGACACCACCACATGAGTAACAGCCAACAGCAATCCTTGGAGAAGACAGGAATTAACATAGTTATTAACATCCATCTTTAGTTAACTTACTGTGGAAACAGAACCACTGTCTTCACTCTGTGCAAAGCCAGATGTAGTTCCAACCTTAAGAAAAGCAGAAGAAAGAGTGAACAAATTCTGGTGAGACCATATGTTAGTTTAGAAAGACAGAACACTCAACTCCATCGTGTCTCACCACTGCATTCCACACAGAATGGCTTAGGCTGGAAGGGATCTTAAGAGATCATCTAATCCAACCTCCTCACCATGGGCAGGGACACCTCTCAACTAGACCAGGCTGCTCAAGGCCTCATCCAACCTGGCTTTGAACACCTCCAGGGAGGGGGCACCCACAACCCCTCTGGGCAATCTATTCCAGAGTCTCACCACCCTTGTACTGAAGAACTCTTTCCTAAGATCCAATCTAAACCTATTTTCCCCTCAGTTTAAAACTATTTCCCCTCATCCAATCATTGGACACTCTTGGGAAGAGTCCCTCTCCAGCATTCCTGTAGGGTGCCTTCAGGTACTGGAAGGCAGCTAAAAGGTCACCCTGGAGTCTTTTCTCCAGGCTGAACAATCCCAGCTCCCTCAGCCTGTCCTCACAGCAGAGATGCTCCAGCCCCTGGATCATCTTTGTGGCCTCCTCTGGACTCGTTCCAACAGATCTATGTCCCTCTTATGGTGGGGACCCCAGAACTGGACACAGTACTTGAGGTGGGGTCTCACAGGCAGGACAGACACAACACTCTGTCCATTCTCACATTTGACTGACCACTTCCATCCCTCAGGTGTTAAATTGCTATAGAAACATATAGAACTGCAGTTTAGATTGGGACAACTGCTACCACTGTGTTTACCAAACATCCTCTCTTTAGATGTCAGCTGCCTCTGTTTCCTCCTCAACCATAGCCCAGAACATTTGTGAGCAACCACCAGCCCCCAGATCTGCACAATCAAGTCTGAGCTCCTCCCATTACTGATTTACCTGAAATTTCACTGAAAGAATGTTTAGTTAGAAGGAAGACACAGGACACACTAACCAGAGTTGCTTTCAGCGCCAGCTCAGCTACTCTCGCGCTCTTTTGGGACTCCTTTGAATCTTCTATCTTTTCTTTGATTTCAGGAAGCAGTCCCTTCAGTTCTTCAATCTCCTTCTCATCTTCAGGGGACCCGCTTTCTGCCTTCTTTATCCGCTCAGTAAGCATTGCTAGGGTGAAACAGTTATCATGGCAAAAAGCCTCAAAAAGCAGCTGCCCAGTTACCAATATCCAGAGGCAATTACCTGCTAACACACCAGTTTCAACAACTCTGATACCACTACAGCCCAGTTACTGCTTCCATACCAGCAAACCTTTGCAGGGCAAGGTACTAAGCACCCCTGCTTGGGGGGTTTGACTGGTGAAAGCTCTCCTATTCAGTGGGCAGTTTGAGAAATCCACTCACCCATCCTCTTGTCAATGACTTCCACAGATTTCCCAAACTGCAGCACAGCCTCCTCAAACTGGCTGTTGTAGTGGAAGGCCAGGGCCAGCTGGTAGTGGCTCTCGGCGAGCAGGCGGTCGTGAGCCTCCAGGTACTTCTGCTGCAGGGCCAGGCAGGCCTGGAATTCTTCTATAGCCTGTGTGTAGTTTTCTGTAGGAGAAAGCCAGAAGTCTTGGCAAACCACACTCAATTAGCCAACCAAGCCAGATCTAAACCCTTCTTCAGTTAGTCTGTATTTTGTTACACTTGATATAGCCTGAAAACAGACCCACCATTGAACACAGCAGCAGCTGAGTCCAGTGACAAGCTGCTTTCAAGTGACAACGCTGTCTCTCCACCCCCCAAAGATTGTTTAGAGCTCATCCAGTTCCTCCAGCTCTTGAGAGAGTGCTTTGTCTATTTACAGCAAGGCAGTAAACTAAGCCACATCAAAACCAGGCACAAAAATCCTGCTGTTTTACCTGTCATCAAGAGTCAAATGTAACTGGTCACAACTGTAACGTGACTCTAGAGCTAAGGACAGTCCCCTGCTACCTTCCAGCCAAGCTCTCCACTGAATGTGTTCTAGGGACATCAAACACAACCCTCATTTTGTAGCCCTGGTCCAGAAATCTGCCAGATTACTTCCAGAGAAAAACTACACTCTACTTGGATTGAAGAGGATGAAAACACATTTCAAAATGAAGGGCAGATAATAGCACATTAGAAGGCACAAACCTGAGGCTTGCTTCCCACTCTTTCTGCTGCAGAAGAGTAATTCCTGACTGCACTCTAGCATTTTGGAGAGCCTAAGAGTCAAACATTTTTCATTCACAGTCTTTATGTTCCGAAACCGACACAGTACTGACACCTCCTACTGTGCTCAGTGACTCACTGTAATAGGGAAAGTCTCTCCCAAGTTTTTGAGGCTAACCAAACCTTGCCTACAAAGCAAAACAGAAGGCTGGTTTTGGCGTGGTAACACAACTTAAAGCTTCCCTTCACTGTCTGGAAATGCACTGACTACCCTGCTCAAGGCACCAACTTGTTCATCCATTAATTCCAAAGCTTTGCACATCATAATTAGATTGTGTCTATCTTGTTTTCATCCTCACAGCCTTAACTTGCCTCTGCTCTTTTTCGAGTGGAAAAATACAGACTGAAAGTGGAATTGAACACTTTGTAAATGAGAATCAAGATCACTTACCAGATTCAATGCTAACTTCTCCGAGCTTTAGATGAGCTTGAGCTGCATGGAGCTGAGCTTCTTTTGTTTCTTGTCTAAGTCAAGACAGAAAGCAGCTTTCAAACCCTGATCAGACATCCACTAACTGCTTATGCCACCTTGCAATGTGCAGTAGGTTTCTCTAGCACATATCCAGACTAGGACTGAAGTCTTTACCTCTTGTAGATGACTTTTGCCAACTCCAGCATGTCCCAGGCTAGCTCAAGATTTCCTATTTCATCCTCCTCACTTTCCTGTAAAGACTAGAAGCACATTAAAGATTAAGCAACTTGGTTACATATCACATCAAATAACATCACCAAGTTTCTAAGCAGCGATGTCAAGGAATTCTTTAAGAGGTGAACAGTTTACCACTAAGAACATGCAGAAGAGGTTACTGCATCAACCAACACTGTGCCTGCACTGAAGTGGAACACGCTGTTAATTGATACAGCCTTAATATTTTTTCCCCAGAAACAACATGGTACCAAGCACCAATATTATCCAAAGGAGAAGATTTGTTTAAGGTGCTATTTAGGGGAACCAAAAGCTAAATGAAGGAGTTGATGTTCCTTTTTGTTTTCTTTAAATTGGCTTTTGAACTTTGAGGAAGACACAGATATTCTGCTCAAGACAGTTGTCTAATGTGCTTGTACCAGACCAACAGACTTCAGCTTTTTCCAGGTGTTTGAGCTACATCAATGTAACACCCCAGATTTAAGCAGCACCACACTTCCCATCCTAATCATGGCTTACTGGACTGGGTACATTCAACATGCACAATTAATAATAATAACAGCCCAATCAGCAGAGAACAAACTGCTAGAAGTACCTAACTTCAGTGACAAGCTAAAGCAGCTCTCCCCACCTGCCCCTGCATCTACCAGGCTGCTTTACTCATCAGTAGCCTGCGAGCAGCGTAGCTAAACAAGCCCAACTGCAGAGCTGAGCAAGATCCTACAAAGCAGGCTGTGCACAATGCTGCCCCTTCTTTAGGTAATAATTGGTTTTCACAGAGTCATCTCCTACATAGGACTAAATAAAATACACGTGAGCTTTTGCAAGGACATTAACATGACACAGACAAACACCACACTCTTCCACAAGCACCGACGTCAGAGCTCAGCATCTCACCTTGTCTTCCACTGTCAATTCATTCTCCTTATCATCTTCAGCTTTATCATTTTCTTTATCTTCCTCTTCAGACTCTTCTGTTTCTACAAGGAAAGTAGATGAATGAGAACACTTGTTACTACCCATGCTTCACATGGAGTCAGGCAGAATCTAATATATTCCAGCCCTTATCCTTCCAGAGATAGGTTAGATGTGTGATGCAGGAGAACAGACATTAAATTCCCAGCAGCAGCCATCTTGCTGAAAGTGAGGCACTGGAGACTAAAGTAGTTTCAGGCTACTTTAGTCCCTGCTTTAAGTTTAACTTGGCACTATCTAGAACAGAAACTTACTGATTAGTGCCATCACAAGTGCACTGGGAGCTCCCACAGAAGCCACGGGATCCCGAGCACCTGGGGGTACTGATCAGTTACTGGACTTCATGTTACAGACACTAAGCATTTTCAGCAAGGTAGCTGCCAAGCTGTGACAAGACTGCAGCTGAATTCACATTCCTGATGCCAGACATTTCAGTGGCAATGTTATTAATGAACCTCCTATTGTGTAGCACTTTGACTTGTGGTACTGTGTGGGAGTGCTGCACAATCTACTCTGCCAGGAGAAGCCATGGGAAGGTGTGCAGTGAAGGAGTATTGGTTGACATTGAGTTTGCACATTTAATTCCTCTATTGTGACCACTGACTAATTCCAGAGTAACAGGAGCTTTATGGGGGGGACTAGAGAACCCAGGAGCTCGTGAATCTAACTCCCCAAGAGCACACACCTACCACTCAGAGGGCCAAACCCCTAAGTTTGAGGGCAGCTTGATCAAAGCTAAAGCAGAAGAGATGTCAGGAAGCTACATTTTAAGTAGTGGGAGGTAATCTGGAACGACAGCACCAGACCAGAATGGTCAAGAGTGTCCTCACAGTGATGGAGCTGGGGTGGGGGGGAAGCAGCAGTACATGTATGTAAAGCAGCCTTTCAGAGGAGGATGAGGAGTTTAGGGGAACTACTCTTAGCCTAAGCTCAGTTACACCCTGTCCAGACATTTTTTGGCAGCTGCTCCACAGAGTGTTCACTGTGCTCAGTACAAAATCTTTCAGTGTCCAAACCTATTTAGTCTGAATATTTGTCACTAAAATAAGACTCTTCCTGTGAAGCTGAGTTACTGACAAGCAAAGTTTCAACTACCAGCTCAGTCACCTTGTTAAGAGGAAGCACTGGCCTACTAAGACCACATTACTAAGTGACAGTTCAACGTGTACAAGTTTCACTAGGTTACTTGAACATAATCCTGTAAACAGCTATAAGGAAGCAGGGAAGCAGAATGGCAGAAAGAGCTCAATAGCTGGAAGACTCCACCAGGCAGCAGCAATAAGCCTTCAAGTCCCAGAACAAATTCAGTTTAGATTTGCCAATCCAATTCTCACTTGTAATTACCACCAGAAAGACTCAAATGGAGAGTTTCCCCCCAAAGCAGATGTACTATTTGTTGTGTATTCAGCTGTTCCTCTTTTTCTGCTCCACTGTTTGAAGATACAATAGTTATAACCAGAGGCAACTTGTGCTTCAAGTTATTTGAAGGTTAGTGCAATAAACCCAGACGCATGCAAGTGAACATCCATTCAGTATTCTCCACCAGCCCAGCCTTTCCTTACACATTTCAGAGGGCTGCCAGTTTGCTCTCAAGTAAGATTGGCTTTGCAGTTAGTTAAGCGTTAGTTTAGAGACACTGAGGCTATTCACTATTCCTTGAAACTTTATGTGGATGTAAAATCCTTCAAGAGCCCCTTTACTGTGCCTTTCCCTTATTCTAAGGCAAACAGAAAATTCTGAATGGAACACTTTTTACCCATTGTTAGCCAAATCCATCAAGTCATCCACCCACAAGTACTTTTCTCCTCTCACTGTTACCTTCTCCCTCTTCCATCAGGTCATCTTTCTCTTCTTTGTCTACCTTAGCACCTTCACCCTCTTCCATCAGGTCCTCTTTATTTTCCTCTTTCTCTACCTTAGCAGCTACTTCAGCCTTTTCCTCCACATCATTAGACAGCTCTTTGCCCTCTGTGGGCACAGGTTCCGTTGAGGACTCTGTCTCTTTAGATTCATCTGGTTTCTCTTCTGTAGCTGTCTCTACTGGCTCTTGTTTCTCCTCCACCTTCTTCTGTTCAGCTGCCTCTGCTTCTCCTTCTGCAGCTTCTTTCTGCTCCACAGCAACTGCTGCCTGCACTTCTGCTGGTGCCTTCTCTTCCACAGCTGCCTCTGCCTGCCCTTCTACAGCCTCTCCCTTTTCCACAGCCGACTCTTTTTCTGTTGCTTCTGCTGTCTGCTCTCCCACCTCTCCCTTCTCTTCCACAGCTGCTTCTGCAGCTTCAGCCTCTTCCACGGCTGCCTTTGCCTCTTTGTCAGACACTTCTGTTGTGTTCTCCTTCTCTGTTGTCTCTGCTACCTTGTCTTCAGGCACCACCTTCTGCTCTTTTCCTACCATCTTCTCTTCCACAGCTGCCTCCTCTTCTGTAGCCTCCTTTTCCACAGCTGCCTGCTGCTTCTGCTCTTCTGAACCTAATTCTTTTTCCACAGAAGCCTCCGTCTTCTCTTCAGCCTCCTCAAGCTTTACATCCTTGTCAGCGATTGCTTCTTCTGTTGATTTTTCTTCTGTGATCTCTTCCATTTCGACATCTTCCTCTTTGATTTCCTTCTTAGATAGTACCAGAGACTCTTCTGCAGCTTTTTTAGCCTCTTCTTTTTCCCCCATGGCGTTATATACCTGTTCTCTCAACTCCTCCCTTGCTTCTTCTACATGATTGAGGAAGCATAAACATTTCTTCGAGTTTAGTGATAAAGACATTAACGGGCACTGACAATACCACCCTCAGACCCTCCAGTGTTGGTCTGTCATCGAGTTAGATGACACGCTTCAAAAGCTCCACTTTCAAATTACAAAGGATTTAGGACACAAACCAACATAGTAACTTGAATTAAGCAAATCCCTTCCCCTTCCCCAGGCTGCATCATCGCAAGCGGCCGCTCAAGCAGTGTGCGGTTTTGCGCAGTAGCGGGGTTTTTTTTAGTCACAGCTAAGCAAGAGGTGCCAGTGTTTTAATAGTCTGGATGGACAGGATTTCCTGTATAATCTCCAGCTGCAGGTAGTATAAAATAGTTACTGTTCTTGGACTCTACAGTGACTCGGACCTGTCCTGCTACACACACTGTACTGCTATAGCAAGGTTACAAAGCAGTTCAAGTCGACTGTGAAGCTTAAGGAAGCAAGTTTGAATGCAGCATTTCAGCACCCCAGACACCTGGTGAGGCTTTAACACATGCTTTCAGTGACCAGGTCCTTGTAGGAGTTTTAGAGGTTTTGTTCAATCTTTAAGCAAGATTAGAAGAACAAAAACACAAGTCGGCTCAGGCTGCTAGGACTTGCATCAGAAGGATCCAGACTACCCAAGACAACAGTGGACTGAACTTGGATTGTTCAGACAAGAAAAGGCAGCTCGGTGCCTCCATGACATGGCAGAGACCTTTACGTACCATCACCAGCTGAGAGGGCAGAATCATCTTCAGCTTTTTCTCCTTCCTCTTCAACCTGCACCCCTTCTAAGGCATTTCCCAGCACACCGTTTTCCATTCTAAAGGGAACAAAAGTCTGTTATCCCTCAGCTCTCATAACAACACCACTTCAACTGCACAGGCTGCAACGCCACGGCCCATCCCACCCAGTGCAACCCTCTGTATATGGAGTTCTAGGGCACCCCTGTCTATATGAGGGTGAAGTCCTGTTATGCCAGGCAGACTTAATCAGTTGAGGAACAGTTAGTGTACCTTGCCAACTCCAGGAGAGATTTTCCATAGTAAAAAAAAGCTTCTGCACACTCATCCGCTGTCTCACCATATTTTTTACCCCTACAAAAGTAACGAAGAATTATTTGCCCGTGTCTACTTTAGACTTTGATACACGAACTTAAAAGCTAGAAGGTTCCTGGACAGGAAGAATCAGTTTCTTAGCTCAAACAAATAATGAGTGCTCCTCTCACTTATTAGATGTGGCTCTCAAACATCCAGCAAAACCAATTAATCTAAAAACCCAAAGAGGCATCACCCTCAGAGACTGATCAAGACTAGTAAACAAGATACTAGCAAGTAACACTACCCTATTATTTTCATATTAACCTTTGATTTTGCAGTGAGTGGTTCTAATAGGGAGCTGCACTGGCAATAACCATCACAAAAGCTGTCTAAATTGCACACCAACTACGTTATCGCCCAACATGAGTTAAGTTTGTCATCTCCTTGGTTGTATTATAGCTACAGCAGCACGTGCAAGGTAAAGGAAAAAAATCTGTCTCTCATAAGCCACATCAGTATAGTCAAGCTGAACACCAAGCCCTACAAAAACACACAAAACATTCTACTACTCACAGTAAGCTTGCAGCTTCCTGGAAAGCATTAACAGCAGCCGGAATATTTCCCATTACCAAGTGTTTCTGTCCTAAACCCAATAGTTTCTTTGATTCTCCATCCACATCCATACTGGAGAGGGAGAGAGAAAAAAACCACACCAGGATTCTGTTAGTTTCCATAGTAATTTCATATCCAGCTTTCAAAATGCAGTCACAGCTTTATAGAAGAGTGAGCTGCATAGGTGACACTGGTTAGAATTACCAGGGATGGGGCAGTTTGTTTTGATCTGTTTAAATCTGAACCAGCTTTTAGTTCTGATGACCATGAGCAGACAGGTTTTCACTAAGTGCTGCAAAAAGCAGGTATCAGAGTCTGTTATGATAAAGGGTGTTAAAAAATATACTCTAAGAGCAGCACACCAACATAACATGGGGCACTGTAGCGTTTCAGCGGATTCCAATGCTAGCTAAACCAAGAGAAACTAGAGTAAATTCAAGTTATGACCTCACAGCACAGCATGACGCAGTGAAGAATGCTAGATCCAAGTCTTTGTTTCATTTCAGTGCACCTCATGCAGCTCCATTTCCAGAAGGTCCATCCCAGTCCAGTACCTCGGACTGGGACAAAAGGGACTGCAGGCAGAGTACTGCTACGCAGTACACTCTGGTGCCTCCCCAGCACTCACAGACCAAGCACTTCCTAAACAACAGCTGGTATTTATGTATTTATTAGTCCCTGAAAGAATTTTGTTGCACTGGATTTGTGCAGACTGTTGGGGAGCAGAAGCTTTCAGCATTTACAGCACCCACCTCAGTTCAGCTTCAAGCCTAACAACCCATTTGAAGAGCAACCTTTTCGTTTCACTCAGTAAGCCCTGGAATTCACATTCTTTAGTCACTGACAACTCCAACTCCCATCTCACCTGTCTGTCTTGTCTGTGGATGTGGAAGGAGCTACCAGTTCCTCTTCCATCCTGCAAAGGAAAGAGTAAAGAAGTTTATAACAGGTCACCCATTTCACGGCAGCAGTGGAGCTGTCGGGGGTGTGAGCCCAGAGCCAGGAGCAGCTCTTGCTTGCAGGGGTTCGGTGGGGCTAGCTCCTGCTGCTGGCTGCCCCCTGGAGAAGCCTGGTAGCTCCAGCTTTGTCCGTCCTGCGACTGAGAGCAAATGAGCTCAGGCCGTACCGGACTGAGCCCGGCCAACAGGTCTGTTACCTGGAAACCAGTGCCCCCAGCCACTGCCCCCCACACCCCCTGCAGCTCCCACCTATCCCGGGTCAAACTCCCATCGCGGGACCAGCCGCGATTCACAAACCCGGGTGCTTCGCACCACCTTTCCAGACACAAACCCGGAGACGTGCCCGAGGCGCCCGCCCGCCCTCGGGGGGTAGCGGGTTACCACGACCACCGCCCGGGCAGCTCCTCGCCGGCAGCAGCGGGGCAGCCCCCGGCTGACAGCCCCGGCACGGAGGGGCCGGCGTCACGGAGCTGCCCGGGCGGAACAAAGGCCGGGCGAGGCGGGCAGCGGCCGCGGCCCCCCCTCCGCCGGCCCCGGCAGACAATGGGCCCCTTTCCCGCCTTCCCCCCGGCCCCGCCCCGCTCAGGGCGTTTGTTTGTGTTTGCCTTTCCCCTCCCGCGGGGCTGAGGGCCGCGGGCCGGTGCGGTGGGGCTGCTTCGTCTGTGCGGCCCGCTCGGACCGTGTTCCGCCTCCGCCCCCCGGCTCGACCCCGCGCCCCTTTTGGTGCCGCGCCGGGAACGGCTTGTCCCTGCTGTGCCCTCACCCCCGCCCGCTGGCGTCGATCTTTGTCCCTCGCCCCACCTCCGACCGCCACCGGGGCTGTGGCTTGCCTTTCCGGACCCTCGGCTGGCAGGCTGCCCCTGGGCCTTCTCCATGCCCTGCCCTGCCTTTTAACCGACGCAGTCGCCCGTCGGCAGCCCCCCTCCCCGAGGGGCCTCCGGCCCATGGGGAAGCCCCTTGGCCACCTGTCTCAGTCGGTGGACCCGGGCGCTCCTTAAGGAGAAGCCAGGTATTGAAGCGGCTCCTGGGATTTGCCCTGCTGTGGGAGGCTGGTGCCAGCCAGGCTGCCGTTCTGTTCCGTGGAGGTTGTGGTGGACATATCTGAGTCCCACGGTCCCTCCTGTGAGAGCCAGTAGTCTGTCAGAGTTGGTGCTTTAGCCAGCGACTCTATGTGCTTAGTGTAAATGCTTGGTCTGTGTGGCGTGGCCTGACACAGTGTTTGTTTTGTTTTCCCTTTAACATGGGATCATCCATGCTCCCTTGGGGTAGGAGCAGAAGGTGCTTTGCTCCAGATGAGGGAACCAGAGGGAAGACCACAGTGAAATGTTCTGAATCTGCTACTCAGACAGTGCTGTTCCTCTGCATTGCCTCTGTGGTGGTAAATAGGCCCAGAGGCATGGTCCACTGTTTTCCCATATGGTCCTCCCGAGCTGACAAATGCTTGGGGATATGAGGAGCAAGTGCACAAATGAGACCAAGACGTTCCTGTTAAACATTTCTGTCCAGACATGTACCCCGATCCTCTTCCTAAAATACTCTCACCCTTCACTTGTCATGCGCCGTTTGGAACCCTCGCAGACAGCAGTGTCCCGGGAAAAGCTCTTTGTGATTAATCAATAGACATAACTGCTGATGCATTGTTCTCCTTTCCCCTGACGGAAGCTGTAGCCTGACTTGTCTCTTCCCTCAAGCTCGATTGGTGCTTCTGGGAAACTGCTGTGCTCTTGAAGGTTCGTTTATGGAAAATGATACATTTTAAAAATTTGTTTGCATTAATAGTCTGCAAGATAACTCTTTCAGTGTGTAGCGAGTGAAGATGGTACTGAGAAACAGTAAGTAACCAAGATGGGATGATGTTCTCATAATAGTTTTGTTTGCCTTCCACTTCAATTCAAAGATTTCTGTCTCTTTCCTGTGTTTGTTTTTATTTAAATGGCATCCTCTGGGCTGAGAAGTTTCCTCTCCTGCTGAAGCTGCTCTCTGCCTGTGTTCACAGAGCTGCGTCCCGCTTGGCTGTCTCCACTGCAGCACCTTGCTGAGCTCTGGGCAGCCTGGCCGCCCCTTCCTGGGGTCACTGTGGAAGGGCCATGGCAGACACCGGGGAGGGGAAAAAGGAGGAGACTGATTATAAAAGACTTCACAGCTTTCCACTGATTAGGGTAAGAGGGATGGATTACGCATTTACTGGTTGCAGATATTAAATTCTACCTTCATTCTTACCAGCCTCCTGAGCTGGAATTTCTCCCCCTGAGAAACAAGCTTCTGTGAGAGTGTGTGTCCTGATGGTCCTATGGAGGCATCTGGATCGTTGCTGAGGCTTTCTCCCTGTCCTTGACCTCTGTCAGGGAAGTTGATTAGCACTGTTGTTTCCCCCCCGCCCCCGCAGCCAAGGGAAGCCTGGGGCAAAGTGATCCCTCTAATAGATGGAACATACTGCCTTTGGAGCCCCCTCCTTCATCATCTCTGGATGCAGCTTGCTTCTCTTCCTAGAAGAGCTGGAGTAGAAAATCTTACTAGCCAGCCAGATAGCAGAAGACCAAGAAGAAGCTGTGTAGTTTAGACTACTTTGTTATGCTTATAGCAGTAATTAAAGGCTGTGGTTGGAGCAGTATTTACATGCTTTCCCTTAATCTTACAACAGAAAACCTGACAAACACATATATCTACTCTTTTAAGCTGTGCTTAATTAGTCTTAATGTTAGGTGGAGAGGAATTCTGCATTGGCCGGGACAAGGGAATGAAGGGATCACTTGTAATGCAAAAAGCCACTTTTGTATTTGTTTTTCTCTGAAGCACTGGAAATGCTGTATAGACAAGGCCTTGGTGCTGGTGATGCCTTCCAGTTTGAAGCAAACATTAAAAAAAATCACAGGGACTAATTGCCTTTTGCCCACACCCAGCAGCCTAGGCCTCTTATATAGCCTGCACAGAAGGGCTACTTACTGTTGTCTCGTGTCTAGCTCTTACTTTTCTGCTTACTTCATCTTGTTTGTTTGCTCTTTCCAGCACACAGACATGCCAGAGGAGATGCGTGTAGAGGCCATGGAGCTGTGTGTCACAGCGTGTGAGAAATACGCCACCAACAACGAGGTACTAGCCAAATCCCAACTAGCCAAATCCCAACATAGCCAGCCTTCAGCTGCTGTGGCTCAGGGAACCTGCAGGATCAGGGCTAAGGGTGCAGGGCAGAGTGGAGACAGATCCTGACGTCCTTATAGGCTCTTTCTGCACTGAGCAAGGGTAGAAGAAGGCAGAAAGCTTGACTAGATCTCTGATTCAGTTCCCTTTGTCAACAAGATCCATAACAGCACTTTGCTTTCCTGCAGGAAGCAGAGATTAGCAGCAATGTTGCCTCCCAAACCTTACCTTCTTCCTGATCCTGCTTTGCCTGTGACATGTTTCCACTCTGTTCATAAAATGCCCTGTGTCCTGAGGGCTTGGTTCAGAACTGTGTGGAGATGGGCCCTTCTCACCTCTCCTTCAGTGTTGAGCAAGGCTGTCCCCACCAGACTGGGGGAAGGGACTCTTGCTTTGGGGATGACTACATGAAAGTCTTGGAACCTTTAGGTGCAGTCTGTTAAGTCTTACCTCTTGGCTTTCAGCCTCCTGAGTGAAATTACTGAGATCATATAAATGAGGGGTGATGCAGAACTTATGGTCTTTGTAAAGGTCACCCTTAACTTTGAGAACCAACGATAAAGGACAGTGCATCTTGGTCTGGGGGCAGGGCACAGACTGCTTGTTGCCAGAGCAGTTTCATGTTGGAGCAAGGTAAAGCTGCAAAGACAGATGTTCCTTCTGGCCCATCCTGCCTGGGACACCTCGTATTGCAAAATCTTCCTCTCTCCTTTTTGATATCAAGCAGGATGCGATTTGGGAGAAGCGAGCCTTTTAAAAGGCAGCCTATTTTCAGTGTTTTGGTAATTAGCTGGAGGAAAAAAAAATGGTCTCATGTAAAAATAGCCACGGCTTAGTGACCTGAATCTTCTCTCCTGCTCACTGCACCCAACATAACTCCATCAGCCTCTAAACCAGAACTCTTGCTTCAATCTGCATGAATGAGAGAAGCAGTTGCTAGATGCAGCACTTTAATTTCTCTTAGCTGCTGTGGTGGGGACTGCTGCAAACAGAGAGACCTGTTTTACCCTTAGGCGTAGCTCTGGGTAGCTCCCCATTCCTGCAGTGGCTGCTGTACCTGTCACCCATGGCTTGAGTAGTCTGGTAAAGGCAGAAAATGACCGGGAGGGTGTTTGCATAAAACCCCACTGCTTGCTCTGTCTCACCCTGTATTCTCTTCCTTGACATTCTCCAGAGCGCTGCCAAGATGATCAAAGAGATGATGGACAAGAAATTTGGGTCCTCCTGGCATGTGGTGATTGGGGAAGGTTTTGGCTTTGAGATCACTCACGAGGTGAAGAATCTGCTGTACATGTTCTTTGGTGGCAGCCTAGCTGTGTGTGTCTGGAAGTGCTCCTGACATCCGACCAGCTTCCAGACTTGCTGCATACAAGAGATTTCTTCCTTCTCTTGACAGGTTTTGTACAATCTGGAGGTGGGGCTTTATTTTTAATAGTTAAACAT
The DNA here is from genome assembly GCA_025331215.1 of Actenoides lindsayi. NCBI lineage: Eukaryota > Metazoa > Chordata > Aves > Coraciiformes > Alcedinidae > Actenoides > Actenoides lindsayi. Next base: position 10,441 of record WTSP01018796.1, on the reverse strand, counting down.
CAAGATTATTAATTTTTTTTTTCATACTGACATAACAGTTCCATGGGATACATGTAGTTGGTGCCTGCGTGCGTGTAAACTTGCTAAGCTGTCCTGTCCTTGCTCGTGGGATTTCACATCTGTCCGTGGCTGTTCCCTTGGTGTTTGAGCTGAGGCAGGATGGGGAGGTGGGCAGGTGGGGAACAGGTCATCTCACGACACATTGCAGAGCCATCCAGCAGCACTAGGAGCGGGAAGCAAACGGTGAAAGGTGCTATCTAGCCCTATGGGTTCATCTTCCTCCCACTTGTTCCACGTTGTGTCCTCTCTTCTCTGCCTTCCCCGCTTACCATGTGGTATTGCTTTGACCAGCATCTGTTTCTTTTCTCCCTGAATGCCAAGAATACCTTCTTCCCCCTGTCTAAGATGTCCAGAGAAGAGCGGCAGTGCTGAGGGCCTCCCTTCAGGCTGCTCGTGGAGGTGTTAGCCACAGGGAAGCAGGCTCAGCTTGCCCTTCCCCGCTTCTTTCGTGAGGGTACAACAGCTGAGCTGCCTGGGTGTAGGAGGTTGCTATGCAAACTGCCCCCTCCTTTCTCACCCACCGCACGCTGAGATAGCATGAACACACAGGCGGCTGACGACGCCTGGGGAGTGGGTGAGAACTCTTCATAAGGCTTAAATGCCTCCCTGTCAGTTGCTGGGGGTGTTGCAAGTGCTGTGTACTTTCAGCATCTTGTTTGGAGGCTGGTGGAGGAAAGAGACTCCATATGAGATATCACTTGGTCATCTTAACGGCTTTTGGGACTTGCGTTCTTTTAGACGGTTTCATGTTCTCAAAGCTGTCAATGTTGGAGGGTGGATTGAACGTAATTCTATGTTACGTACGTGGTTTATTTATACAAATGTGGGGAACTGTGTTTTTACAATAAAAATTTAGTAAAATGACCTTTTCTCTCTGTGCTCTAAAATGAAAATCCCAAAATGGGGGGTGAAAAGGGAAAGTGGTTCACGAAACATGGCGGTTTCCTCACACACATTTCCTGGGTGATTGGTAGGTACCAGAAACACACTCTCATCCTCCCTGTTTAATTCCTTTCACCAGTACAAGCCACAATGCTGAGGAAGGTTGCCAGGCTCACCGTACTGCTGACCGAAGTCCTTAGTCCACAGAGCTGCTGAAGTAGCAGCAAGGGGGTGTACCCATGTCCCCTGGCCAGGCAGTGTGCCTCTGCTCTGACCTTTGGGGTCTTGCATTTGTGGCTTCCTTGATTTTCAGCCTTTCCTCTCAGAATGTCACCAGCAGTACCAGTGGCACCTTGTGGTTTGTGAGTGGCCACTCTCTAGTCCATAGTTCAATTCTGAAGGACCCTTTCTGTGTTAATGCCTTCAGTGGATCAAAACTGGTGAAGGGTCTTACAATTCCTTTTGCTCCTTCTCTGAACCTTGGTCTGATGCTAGAGATGTTCTTCCTCCATTTCATCATGCCAGGAGCTCTTCTGAAAGCCAGGAATTGGAATAATATGAAAACAACCAGAAGTTATTTCAGATTTGGACCATCTGTGCTGGCTGGGACCCATGTCCTCTCACATAAGGGAAGAGGAGTGGAAGGGAATTGCAGGGCAGGGAGGACATGTGACTGATACCATAAGGTAGTTGGTATTCAGGATACCTGCCTTGTGCAGTGGACCACAGTGGCCAGGTCACTGTGCAGAGTAGAAGAGTCCAAATCCTTTGAGATGCCTCTTGATGTGGTTACTCTGTCTCACTCCAGCTGGCTGCTTTTACATGAAATAGCACAGTTGACCATCACTTCCTGCAGCTGGCAGGTAGAAAAGGTTATTTTCCACAACTTTATATCTCCTCTAGGTTCAGAGGAAAAGGTAAAGCCCCTGTTGTTGGAATGCCCTGTATTGGAGCGTGATGATACCTTCAGCTGTACCGCAGTCGCTTTCATTGTGCCTCTTTCACACTAATGAATAATTAACTGCCATGTGGGTATACATAGGCACGCTGGTCACGAGCATCTCTGCAGGGTTGTGGTGACCTGTAGATGGTCACAGGGAGCTGCTTACCTCAGCCTACAATCTTTTGGCCTCACTGCCAGTTTGTTATCTCTTTGGCCGCCAGCTGACCAAAGCTAATGTCTCCATGACCTGCACCAGCAAGAATCGAACATTGACTGCTCTCCAGCCTTCTTCAAGCATGAGTGTGCAAACAGATTGAGGTGAGCTAGGTGAGAATTTGCAGCAAGTCGGCTCCCACGCTGTAACTCCCTCAAGGTAAGTGCAAGGTGGCTTGCAGGAGAGCAGCAGGCTATTTTTGTTTCCAAGGATAACAGCTTTCTCACAAGAAGTTACCATGAAGAAGCCAACCCATCTTAGCCGGCTTGCGTGCCTGTCATCGGCACTCTACGCAAAAGCACGAACCTCGGCTTCCCCAGATGCATCTCTACATGTCAAGGCAAGTGTTCAATGAGATAGTTCAATGTTCCTGCCTGTTGCAAGTCAAGCCCTGCTGTGCTGGCCACTCTGAATTAGAAGACAGACCTTTGCTCTCCTTTTGCTGTGAAACTGGCACAGTTTTGGGCATGCCTGTAATTTTCAGGGGAGTATGGTTTGTGGATCAGAGATCTTGTCCTGTTTTGCTGCAAAAGACCCCTCTGTGGCTGATGCTTTGGAGCCTCTTGGGCCTATCAGCTGTTGACCACAAAACTGCAGTCTCTTGCTGAAGGATTTCACCATATGAATTTCCAGCAGAAAGCTGGGGAAGTGTGCAACAGGTGAGTTGCCATTGTGTTCTCCTCTCCCTCTCATTTTTTGCCCCCTGCATATTGCTGCCATTACCCATCAAAGCATCAGGCTGAGTCAGATGTAGAATAGGGGATGAAAAACACAGGGTGATGTGTCAGTGGCAGCTGCAATGACCCTTTCTGCCTGCCCATCCCAGGAAGCTGCAATAGCAGCTCAGGGGGCTGTGCTTCAATGCCTTCATGGCTCCCTGCTGAGGGGAGATGGGTAACATCACTATCAACTGCCAGGGAGCCCTGACTCAGTGCCAGTTGGGGAAATATCCTTGGGCACATGGCTCCTCCTCCGCCCCAAGGGTGACTCAAACCTGCTGGGAAGCTGGAGGAAGAGCTGGATGGGAAGATGGAAAGAAAGAGGTGCAAACTCAATAGCTTCTCTCTGATAATGGTGTCATGGCAACAAGATACATTGACACGCTGTCAGGTGACGAGGGCAGGCTTTAAAGCACTCCAGCTCTTTCCCTGTTGCTGTGGGCTCATGTCTGACACGCTGAAAAATCTTTTGGTTAATATTTAATGTTGGTATTGAAGTGCTAAGGGTGGCAAGTGCCCCACTGCCTCCACTCTCCAGTGGGATGCTAAATCAGGACAAGGGTAGGATTGCAAACTGCCCTAGCCAGGGGAGGGGACGCCTGGTCAATAGGGTGGCTTCAGCCTGTAGGGTCCCTTTCCCTGTCTGGCTCTGGGACACGGAGGGGAGATTTCTATTCCCCCTCCACCCCAGTTTGGAGCTGGTTTGGGACACTGGAAGTAGGGAGATCTCCCTGTACCCTCAGTCTCCCAGGGCTGGCTCTGGAATAAAGGAATCTGTGGCCCTGCTCCGGGAGCCAAGCCCAGCTCCTTTGATGCGAGCAGTTAGCACATGGTTTTTATTTCTGGGTTTTGGGGTTTTTTTTGCTAAGCAATGACCTAATGATCCTGTGTTCCAGCTACAGCCCCTCATAGGCGTCTTCTTTCCAAACCATACGTCCAGACTGGATCCAGCAAACCTGGAGTGAGACGCTGTGTTCCCTTCCCCGAGGAAGCCATCTGCTCCCCTCTGCCTGGCTCCTTCTGCAGGGCTTTGAGCTCACCAGCCGGGCTGGAAAGCTCTCCTCCTCCTCTTCCCCGTTCACCCCGGCTCTTATCGGCCATCTTGTTAGCGCAAGGCACGGGGATGGGAACGCGGGGCCGGCTGAATCTGGGGCGGCTGACGGTGTCAGCCGGAGGCGGTTTCCAGGCAACTGTCGCGCTGTGGGACACGGCGAGCCGAGAACACCGGGAACACCGCGTTTCGCCGCAGCACCGGGGAGGAGGCCTAGCTGGGCGTGGATGGAGCTGGCACGGGACAGTGCAGAGAGGGCAGTGTGAGTGGGAGAGTAGCGCAGGGATGGCAGCAGAGGAAGGGTGTCTCCAGCATACCCCCTGCCACCTATCATACCGTCCCTGGCTTGGAGTGAGGATGTTGTGGTGTATCACGCAGTAAGGAAGGACCATGTGATGTACAGGATTCCACACGCCTTCTGCATCCTTTGGGAAATTGAAAAGAGGAGCACCACTGCTCCTGACTCAGAACACAAGCTCCCAGGCTTGTTGCAGTTGGTCCCATGCTTCTCTGTCCCTTAACAAATCCAAAGCTCCCTCCCTACAACGCACCAACGGGTTTTGCCCTGCAGCCCAGCGCTGTGTCCCTGGGTGTCACTGGAAAAGTTAGTTTCTTGCAAAAATGGGTTGCCCTCCCCTTTCACAAACTGCTAGTCCTCCTCAGCACGTCCTGCTGCCCATCTGTGCTGAAGCCCAAGGCAGCAGGAAGCATCCCCCTCCTGCCTGCCCACCTCCCCTGCCTGTTTCAGAGGCCCTGGGAGCATCCCTGCTGATGAACCTCACCTACCTGGAAGACCTTGCTTACACTGCTAGCCCAGCTTTTCCCCTCCCAGTGATGCTGATACTCGCATCCCCTTCATTTTACCTCATTTGAGTGTTTTTTGAAAGGAGGGTTGAGTTTAAGTGATTTTGAATAGATAGAGGAGGCTAATACAATGTCTCCAGCTGAGAAAAACTCTCCTGCGTTATGAGTGCGTGGATACAATGGACATGGGGAATGGGGCTGCCTAGTGCTGGGCCTGGTGGGTGCTGCAGAGGGGTTTTAATGCCCTGTATACCAAGAAACGTTCTTCATGCCTGTGAGGGTGACAGCACAGAGGGATGGAATAGTGTGGGGGTTATCTACAGCCATCACCGGCCCCAAGCCAGCCTCGTGGCTATTGATTTGGAACTTGCCCCGTTCACGTTAACCTTGGCAGTGCCAGCTCACCTCTTATCAGCACTGATAAACCCCCTCTGCAACCCCCTGCTGCCAGTCCAGCAGTGTCATCCCACGAGGTGCTGTGGTGACAGATCTTTCCCGTGGCTCTGCCCTTGCACCAGTCGCTCTTTTGCTGCAATGCTCTAAATCCACGACACCTCGCTCCTGTTTTTGCAAGGAGGTTGCTGCTGAACCAACTCTCTTTTAGCCCCAGGTGGGTGCCCACCCCTTGCCGAGTGAGGAAGGATGCGGCGCCGGCTGCAAACACTTTTCCAAAGGAAATTTAAAGCCAGCCTCCTCTTTCTCCTGCTCTTGGCCCTCCTGGTGCACCTGGTGATGGATTTAGCATTCCCGGCAGCTCGCAGGCCCTGCGGCTGCGATAAGGAAGCACCAAAGGCCCTGGGCAGCCCCATGCTGGCCAGCCCCAAAAAGCTGAGTCTGCGAATCCTTCAGGATTTTAGCGGCAGTGTCGGCTCCTTGGAGAAAAGCTCCCAGCTGCAGGGAGTGAGGCCACAAGCAAGGGCTAGAGAGCCAGAGGTGCAGCACCAGAGCAGAGAGGGGAATGCGAGGCAGACCGAGGGATCAAAGCTGGCTGCGCTCTTCAAGCATCCTCTTTACAACATCCCGATCCCGGAGGTGACGGAGAAAGACAAGCTGTTTGTTGTCAACCCCATGGAGAAGTTCAGCCTGCACAGCAGCAGGAGTGATGAATGGTGAGGAGTGAGCTCAGCCCTGGCTTGCTTTTGGGGGATACATGGGTTTGCAGGGACAAGTAGCTGGGAGCAAACATGTTGTTTCCTCGTGTAGACAAACGTCCCACCTCAGAGGGCTGCCTCCCCTTGATAAGCAAGTTCTTTTTGTGCCTGAGATCCTCTCTTAGCCCTCAATCTCTGGGCTGCTACCTGGGAGCCTGTAGCACATAGTGTTGCCAAAGGAGACTCCCGAGTTATTCGTAGTACTACGTAGGGTAACTTTTAGGTCATTTCCTCATCTCCTTTCTCTCCCAGCGCGGACTCTAGTCTTTGGTCTCCCTCTATGTATATGGGGAAGTCCTGACTCCAGATTTCTAACCAGTTGTATGACCCTCTCCTGACACGTAGGAGATGCAAAGCCTGCAGTATAGGTTACCTCTAACCGTGAGACTGTTCCCATCTTGCATTTTGCAGGACATCGCCTGACCTCTTTAGGCTCAGCCGTATGGTGAGCTCACTGCTGCCAGCTGCCTATTTTTATCACTGGACTACTAACCTCTAATTAGGAGGGAAGATAATAAAAGCTTTAGTGTTGGTAACACGTAGCAGCTTCCTTACAGAAAGCACACCTTCCGAATGTGGTGGCTGTTAAAACTGGGAGAGAATAAAAGCTGGTTTAAGAGCTAGTTTCCACAAATGGGCATTTGCCTTGTCTCTGAGGTCCACCTTGCCTGTGGATAACTATGGGAGATGGGTCTGATTTGATAACATCGGGGCACAGCCTGCGTTTTCCTAGAGAGAGGGATGTGGATTTGGGTTATAGGTACCTTGGTCCAGACTGTCCCATTGCAGTGCCAGCGGGTGCTGGTGCAGGGGTAGGGGGCAGGTACGCCCAGGAGTCCTCCTTGAATGCCAGCAAACTGCAAGTTTTCAGGAGGCACAGAGACAGGGATGGTGCTAACCCAAACTCATTCCCCACCCCTAATCCCATGGGGAAAAGCAATGAGATGAGCTGCTCCATCAGGGAAATAAAGGCATGCATGAACAGAGCTGGATCAGCACAGGGATTTTCCACAAGGAATGAAAAGGAAGAGACCCAGCTCCCTCCAGCTGTGCCAGCAGGTCTTCCTGGTCACCAGCCATGGGTGGGATCTGTGCAGTTGCCAGGAGCCTCAACGAGGGTGCATGGGGCAGGGGGGGTTTGCCACCACCCAAAGCTTGTGATGGGCCTTCCCCCCACCTTACCCTCCATGTGCCAGCTCCTGGGAATCACCTGTCCTGTCCCAACTAAACGTTGTTGTTGTTGTTGTTGTTGGGGTGGTGATGGATGTCGGGCTGCAGGGTCAGCAGCAGTAAGGCGGAGACACTCCTCCCGACAGGGAAGACGGCCTATGACACCTACCCCACCTGGCTCAAATTCCATGTCGGGATCAACCGCTACGAGCTGTACCCCCGCCAGGACCCCCTGATGCCCGCTCTCCTCTGGGACTTGGCGACACAGAGGATCGTCAGTTCAGGTACCACCTTCCTGCTCTCACCCCTGCCTGCATCTCTGCCCCCCTGCCTGCCTCCAACCTCCCTCATCTCTCTGCATCCCTTTCAGTCCAGAAGTCTGGTGGAACCCAGCTCAAGCTCATCATGACGTTCCCAAATTATGGGCAGGCCCTTTTCAAGCCCATGAAGTAAGTAGAGCAGGGGACAGCCCCAGACCCCAACCGCACGATGTCATTAGGTAACCGCTCACTGGAGGAGACCACGGAGGGAGAAGTGGAGAAGTGTTTTGTGTGCTCGCCTCGCTTCGGCCCCTCTATTCCAAAACTGAGGCGAGCAGGATTGTCCCCTTCCCCTCGCCTTCCCTGGTGGCGCTTGGCCGGCTGGGAGCCGCTCGTGATGGGGTAGTGACCTCTAGTGGTGGAAAAAAGATGATTGTTCATGAGAACCGTCCAGGATCTTCCAGTCTATGAGGGCTTTCCAGCCCTTGGGAGCAGGTGGGGAGGGGGGTGCGGCTGTGGGGTTTAGGGTCTCACCACCCATCAGGGAGCAAATAGAGGAAGCTGGGTCTGACTGTGTCTCCGGTGGCACCAGGGACACGGGGTGAGGGGTGGTTTGGAGCCAAGCCAACACTCAAAGTGACCTTGTCCATGGCTATCGCCCCACCCTCTGCTCTCTTCCCAGGCAGACTCGGGACCAGGAGACCCCCATCGACTTCTTCTACTTCTCAGACTTTGAGCGGCACAATGCGGAGATCGCAGCCTTCCACTTGGACAGGTGAGCGTAAGCTTTGCATTCAGCTCTGCCGTGCCCTGTGACAGCAAAGCCTTCATCCCACCTCTTCCACCCCTTTGTGAGGGATACCTGCATCTTATGGAGGGTTTAATAACTCGCTGTGAAAACCAGCCAGGGTCTGTGAGAACCATTTCCAAGTTCTGTGTTTCAGGATCCTGGATTTCCGTCGAATCCCCCCTGTTTCTGGCCGTTTGGTTAATATAACAAAGGAGATTCGTGACATCACTACGGACAAGAAACTGGCCAAGACTTTCTTCATCTCCCCAGGTGAGCTTTCATGCCAACCATCCTGTCCTGTGGCCACCCACATGGAGCTCACTTGGGGACAGCTGCTCCTGCCCTGGCTTCTCTGGCACTGGGACAAACGGTCCCTTTGGGAACTGCTCAAGCTCCTGATGGGTCCCCTGCTGCAGGGCTCTGCTCCTCTGGGCCTTCCTTGCCGTTGCTTTGCTGGTAACACGTGGTCACAGCGCCTGGAGCATCTTCACTTGGTCACCTGCCGGACCTCCCTGCATGGGAGCAGAAGGCTTGTTGCCTTCCTGCTCTTCATCAACCTTTGCTTTATTCCCATGGCCAGCGGGCAACGTCTGCTTCTACGGGGAGTGCTCCTACTACTGCTCCACTGAGCACGCCCTCTGCGGCAAGCCGGACCTTCTGGAGGGCTCCATGGCCGCCCTGCTGCCTGACAAGACCTTGGCCAAGCGCCGCTCTTGGCGCAGCCCCTGGCGCCGCTCCTACCACAAGGGCAAGAAGGCTGAGTGAGCTGGGGCACAGGGGGCACGGGGCAGCAGAGCTATGGGATGGCAGGGGGCTGCCCCACGGCTGCTCTCACCACCCAGTCTCCCCCACCCCGGCCTCTGCTCGCAGGTGGGAGCTGAACCCCAACTACTGCGCTCGAGTGCGTGAGACGCCGCCCTACGACAGGGGCCATCGCCTCCTCGACCTCATCGACATGACGATCCTTGATTTTCTTATGGGTGAGCCCCACCGTGCCGGCGACGGAGGCTGTGGGGGCCCCTCAGGACCGAGAGGCCAGAACAGCTCCGCGTCCCGTGGTACCGCACCCTGCAAGGTTTGTCGGCCAAACCGTTGCTCAGGCTGTGGAGAGCTGTACTCTTGCCCAAAATGAAAGCAAAGGGCTGTGCCATTAGAGCACGTTCTGGACAGAGACAAAGGACAAAGAAAGATGCTGGGGAGGTACCACCTGAATGCCCTGGGTCCGGGAAGTGCCTCCTGGCAAACTCCTATGTGCAGGTCCTGAGGAGCTGGGCTGTTGGCAATGCTCCCTGTTGCTCATGCTGCCCCTCCCATCCTCAGAACTCCTCCTTCCTCCCCTCGCTGTCCCCCCAACCATCATCTGACTTGGAGAGCTTCCCATCTCCTCGTCCTCGGCTGCCCAGCTGTGCCTTTGCCAATACTTCTGCTCCATTTGCCACTGTTGTCCATCTACCAGGCTGCCAGGATGAGAAGGGGCCTTGAGTCCCCTGGTACTCTGGTTGGGTCCCTCTCACAGCCATGGCCACCAGACAGGCACCTTAGAGGTGACCTCAGTCCTTTTCCCCAGGTTTTGAGGTTTTTTTGGCTTTCAGTCGTGCACCAGGAGGGTGCTACGCATCCCCTGCTCCCACCTCGCAGTCCATGACCTGATGGCAAATTTGCTGCCCCACCACAGGCAACATGGACCGGCACCACTATGAGACCTTTGAGAAATTTGGGAATGACACTTTCCTGCTCCACTTGGACAACGGTCGTGGGTAAAACATTGGAAGCGATCCCAGCAAAGGGGTGGTGGAAGATCCTGGGTCTTGCTAAACTGCAGCCCATGTTGGGCTCTGAGCCAACAGGGTGATGCTGCCCTGACACCCACTGGTGGGCTTCTCTCCCCCAGCTTTGGCAGACACTCACGCGATGAACCGTCCATCCTGGCCCCCCTCCAGCAGTGCTGCAGGTAAGGGGCTGTAGCTGCCCGCCCCAGAGCTGCTGTCGAGGAGAGACTCCCTTGGTTGAGACTTCTCCCTCCTCATCTTTGGCAGCATCAAGAAGTCGACCTACCTGCGGCTGCAGCTGCTGGCCACCCAGCCCTACCGCCTGAGCGACCTGCTGCGGGAAGCGCTGGCCGCCGACCCCCTGTCCCCTGTCCTGGCCGAGCCCCACCTACAGGCACTGGACCGTCGCCTGGGGATGGTGCTGGCAGTGGTGGGACAGTGCCTGGCCAGAGTGGCCCAGCCAGACAAGGTGCTGGTGGACGATGTGGGGTCACGGGTGTGACAGGGGGCTCGGCACCCTGCTGTTTTGGTGCGCTGTTGAGGGCGATACAGGGAATGTACCGGCTCCAATTCCCTGTAGCATCAGCTTTCAACGGCACTGGAGCCAGTGGCATGATGCACCAGGAAA